>PVJO010002146.1:62519-151019 GCA_004026905.1 Hystrix cristata | reverse complement strand
TGCGGGAGGCTTGGCACCCATGTGCTGGTGTTAAGAGGTGGCTCTTTAAGAGGCGGGGCCTAGTGGGAGGTGATTAGTCAGGGTGGCTCCACCCTCAAAGGGATTCAAGCTTGGGAGTTGGAGAGCTTTCTCGCTCTCTCCGGAAACCCAGGGAGGCCGGAACTGTTAAAGCAAGCTGTTACAGAAGGGCCGGGCTGCTCCTCAAATCTCCTGCTTCCTGGATGGCACGCGTGCCCCCTCCCCTCAGCAGGTTCACTTTCCACTTCCCCCATGTCTGACATGATCGTGCAAACCTCTTCAGGCAGCATCGTGCTTTTTAGACTTTCAGCCCCTAAATCATGATCCAAACTATTTCCTCTTGCTTGTAATTAGATTCAGGTATTTCACTATAACAACACAAAACAGACTAAGACACTAATCACAGAAGCTGGTCGTGGTGGTAAGGAGTGAAACATGGATCACCACAGCCCGGAGGCAGCACCAAGGGCTTCTTCTCCCACCTTCGCCACGTCTTACCCTGTAGAACTGGTTGCATAGCACGTTTTGGTGGATTTCGCCCACTTCCATCATCATTGAGGAAGCTCTCAGGAAACTTTGTCATCAGTACCTCCCCGCAGCCGATTCCTAGGGCTTTCAGACGACACTAAGCATATACTTTCTCTCTTGCAGCCCAGCAAACCCGGCAGGTGTCTGAGAGTGGCGTGCACCTGTTGACAATCACAGGCCCGGGAAACACTCCGGGCTGTGTCTGCAGGGCTGGGCTGCACCCTCCAGCCAGGGATTTGCAGGAGTGTATGGTGTGACTTCCTAGGAACCCTCTTTGCCTGGAAAAGGTTGTAAGAAAATACAGAATAGGCAGTTTCATGATTGTAGTCACAGAATGATTTACAAACAAGAGGAAAGTCAATTGGTCTAAAACACCCGGCAGGAAGGTGTAACCGCCCGTCTCCAAAATGGAGCACATAATAGTACTATAAAAACAGAGAAAGCTAGGCTAGCTACCTGAAGGGCTCTAAACACTGCACCAGCACCTCTGGCAGTCCCCAGCTACACCTGTAACATTTTAGTCCACAGCCACGAGAGGCCACGATTCTCTGTCCTACTGGTCCTTCCAAAAATATGTCTTTCTGCCTAAGTATATTGGCATTATGTTATTATAATGTAGTTTTAAATACCCCTCAAGTAAAAATTTGGCTTCTTGTATACTTGTGCCTATAGAATAAAAATGGCAATGCAAATATTCTAGCAACTAAGCGTTGTTACCTTTGTGGTATAAACTTTCCATCATCTGCTTCAAACTTCATATTATGTGGAGCTGGTCATTCAGAAGGTCTTCAGGTCTACAGAATAGAGGCTAGATCCAGGATCCAAGCCCCGTAGTGAAATATTTTAATGGGCCAATGGTCACAATAATATACATACCCTATTAGGTGTATTCTTTGGCCATTGTTATTATTAAAATAGGAAGACGTTGGATTTCTTACTGACAAACCAGAGAAGACTGTGTATGCTTTTAAACTCCACACATTGTACTTAGGTTGACACTGCTGGACAAATAGCAACATTAAAGATAAAAGGCTTATATCAAATGCTATCTAATTTTCTTTGACTTCTCCAACTCTTTGGAGCCACTATTCACCAATAGCCTACTTTCAATGCTTGGCCCCTCCCTGCTAATTTAACAAAGTTATAAACAAATGTGAATGTTATACCAATGACTTGTTAAAGTCCTTGTCCTCTTTTCCAGACTATCAAAAAATGGTAAATAAGAGAACTTGATACTCCCGTATCTCCTTTAGATCGGTTAGACAGAGTGAGACTGTTGTCCCTGAGTGAGCGGGCTCAGCACCCATGTCCGTCAGTTTGAAGCAGCCATAAGAAGATGGACTTTCGGCCCCTCTGCATCCCTTCAGAGTAAGAGAGCAAAGTCTAGTGGGAGGAGATGAAGTAAAATAGTAAAACTAAAGATAGAAAAGAGGCAAAGAAAATTATAATTTTAAAACTGTACTTTTAAGAAGATAGCAACTTCTGGACACAATCAAAGTTACCCAGGGTTCCCCAAATCTGACTCCCCAGGCTTATTTATGCTTACTTTCTTCCAGGACCATCACATCCAAAATCCCTTGAAGGTATAAAGTTAGCTTAGTAAGGTAAAGATTAGAACTCTAACCTTAAAACAACACAATAGACCGGGTCCCTGCCTTTCTCCTGGAAAATGTGCTATCCTTTCACCCATAAAATGCGTCATTATCTTTCTTGTTGTGGCTGAGTCATCAATTTTTGTCTATAAACCAAATCCAAACTTTCTACAAATTCACAAATGCCACAGATTTCTGCCACCAAAAATACATAAATATTCCCACGTGGGGCCTGGATATGAGAGCTGTACCTATTTTCCTGCTGGGCTTTTGGGTATGAGACTGAACTGAGGATACAGATGATTCTCATTCTTAGCACTCTTAGGAGCATCCTTTACTTTTAAAATAAAAATTGTATATATTCAAGTCACACGACATGATATTTTAATACACATATCCTAAATAAGTGCTTTGTACAACATAGCTAACTGAAGTTTCCTTCTTTTCTTCCTTTCTTCCTCCCTCTCTCCCTCTCTTCCTCCTTCTTTTTTTCCTTCCTTTCTTCTTTTCCTCTGTCCTCCCTTCTCTCCTTCCATTCTTCATGTGTGGTGGGAACATCCAAAATCCAACCTTGTAGCAAATGTCCTGCATAAAATGCAGGCCCGGCTAACGCTTTCTAAAAGCTGTTTGGGTTTTATCCCGCTCCCCTTTGCCCACCATTGAAGGTACGTTCTGGTGATCAGAATCACAGCCTAAAATCCCAGCAAGAGGGAGACACGGCGGGATGAGAGCCCCGGAAGCCCCACTCATCGCCCTTCCCCTGTTCTGGGGTGAGAAGGCACGGCTGCAGAGCCCACAGTCACAGGCCACGCTCCGTGTGGCTCAGACCGCCTGCTGCAGGCGCACACTTGGGACTGGCAGCCGGGGCAGCTCCTTCCCCAATGAAAGGGTGAGTCCAAAGCCCGGAGCTCAAAATACCTTTGGACAGCAGAAAGTACCAGTTGCTTTCAAGCTGCCTTCTAAATCTGGCCCTGGACGTCTCTGGCTGCAGTTAGGGGACCAGCCGTGCCCCCCTACACTCTCACCGCTGTGCTGTGATGACCACAGAGTGACGTGTGGGCAAGGCCACCGGAGCCAGCACACTGCCGCACTGCCTGGCAAGGTAACGGTCGTGCCCTCAGCAGACACTGCGGTGGCTTCAAGTTTATGACTTTATTTTGAAAGGATCATTCTAGAGAAATGCGTACTAGGAAGCAGAGAAGCTGTGCGAAGTCAAGCAAATGTTGCTGGCTGTGAAATCAGAGACAGAAAGGACGCTGTGTTGGCTCTAGACAAGGAAGTCAGATAAAGGCAGGGCGTCAAAGCTGGATTCCAGGGCGCAGAGCGGGCAGAGCCCGAGCTCACACCGGGAAGCAGTGAAGACACGTGCTGGCAAGAATTTCAGTGGCTCATGTGACAGCACTTGCCATGCAGAGACGCAAGTTCTGGAGGAGGAAGGCGCCAACGCACAGGGCATCGCTGCCCAGGAAGAGACGCTGCAGACTCCGCAGCCCTGCTGTGCCGCTCCCCCGCTCACCTGGAGCTCAACGCCACCCTGACATGCGTCTCAGGCCTGGCCAAGCAGCTCCTGCCGGTCAGCGGTCAGCAGACGGTCCTCACAGCCCCGCCCCGTGCTGGCCGCGGGCTCCCGTCCACTCTGCCCTCCCCCCAGCTCCTCTGTCCCCAGCGCAGCCCTGTGGTGCACACGCCATGTCCCCTGACAGCGGTCTCCTCTGTCCTGTCCAGTGTCCTGCATGCGGTCCTCCCCATAAGCCCGGGCGGAGAGTCGGAGTGTGACAGCAGCATACTCCAGACTTGTAAGCGCACACATTTCTACTACATCTGACAATGTCATTTCTAGGGAAACATCCTGTGAACACCCTCCAACACAAAAAGGGAAGCTCGTGGAAACAAAAATGTTCATCGTGACACAGTAAGAGTGATAATTTGGAAACAACCTAAATAATTCTCCATCGATGAAAATTACAGTAAACACATCTATGAGAGAGAGCTACACCAGGGACCCGGGCGAGCGCAGTAGTGCAGACCAAGAGAGAAAGGGGAAAGGAATGAGTGCTGTGGCCTTGTCTAGATCTCGAGGAGCCGGTGAGCGGGAGCTTTTGTATTTCACATCGTTTTTGGTTTTATGAGACACTAAAGCACCAGGCTGGTCTCAAACTTCTAGACTCAAGTGATCCTCCTGCCTCAGCCTTCTGAGTGGCTGCGCTCCAGCTGTGCTACACGTTTTTTCCCTTTTTAACTCTTTTAATAATGAAATATATTCTATCATTATTCGTGCGCTGGGATATACATTTAAAAATAATAAAAGCATATAAAAACATCCATCAATGGACTAAGGACAAGTGAAGGTTATAGTAATCACTGCAACTCAGCGATGGTACTGCCCAGGGCAAATGTCCCAGCGCCCCACCTGCAGGGACCCTGGGCCTGGGCGCGAGGTGTCCCCTTAGCCCGACAGGCCTCCCGAATCTCTCCGGGGCGTCCTCTGCACAGACCCTGCCTGCACGTTCTGCACATGGGCTGTGTAGTCGGTGACAGATGAAAGAGGTGTCTTTCTGAACCCTCTGTCCTCTCTTCCTGACCCATGCTTTCATTTAACTTCCTCTAATGCAGCATGTGTCAAAGAAAGGAAGGAAGGAAGAAGGGGAGGGAGGGGAGAGGAGGGAGGAGGGAAGAAAGGTAGGTGGGCTGAGCAAAGCAGAAGGGGGAGCTGTAGGGGGAATGGGGTGAAGCCTGGTGAACGAGCAAGAATAACACAGGCTTTGCTTGCCCGCAGTGGCCATGGCTTCTTCCTGCTGGCCCCAACAGCACACCTGCCCACCTCTCCGCTCCCCCCACCCCGTGCCCACTCACCACGCTGATGCCGTCGTTGAGCAGGGCCTCCCCAAAGATCATCATGTAGAGCTGCTCATTGACTCGCGCCTCCTCAAACACGGCCAGCACGGCCACCGGGTCCACGGCCGAGATCAGGCTGCCGAAGAGCAGGTTCTGCAGCAGATGCAGGTCACCCAGGCCGAAGGCCTGCACCTGGCAGACCAGGTAGAGCGACAGGCCGATGCCAAAAGCGTTGACAAGCGCACCCAGGCCTGCCCACCACAGGATGGAGCCCAGGTTCTCAAAGAAGGGCCTGGTGGGCATGAAGTAGCCGCTCTCCAGCACGATGGGCGGCAGCAGGTAGAGGAAGTAGATGCTGGAGTCCATGACGGGGGGCGACTTGTGGTCGGTGCCAAAGATGATGCTGCCCACCAGGGCACCCACCAGGATGAGCAGACAGCTCTCGGGCATGAGGTGTGGCAGCCTGCGGTAGAGGTGGAACCCTGTGGGACAGAAGCACGGCCGGGTTTGCCGGGAGCTGCGGGGATGCACGCGGGTTTCCCCCAGTCCGAGAGGGGAGGCGGGACACAGAGACAGTGCCTCTGTGGCAGGAGCTGGGGTGTGGAGGGGCTGCAGCTAAGACCGTGGGCTTGGTTGGGCACGGTGGACGAGCCTGTCATCCCGGCACACCAGGCAGCTGAGGCAGGAGGATCCTAAGTTTAAACCTAGCCTGGGCAACTTAGTGATTTAGCAAGACCTTGTCTTAAAATAAGTCTATAAACAAATAAATGAATACAAATTATTTTAAAGTACTGGGGACGTGGTTCCATGCAAAGGCCCCACATTCAATCTCCAGCACCACAAAATCAGTCAGTCCATCCACCACCCACCTGATTGGTCCTACTCCTACAAGTGACAGTATCATTCTCCCCCACCATCCCCACCCCTTCCTCCTTCTTCTGTCTTCCAGCTTACAGGGGTCTGCAAGAGCACGGGAAGGAGAAAGAAAGGGAGAGATATTTGCTTTTTTGCTTGTGACACATGGATATATAGTCACCCAGTTCTCAGCCTGTCCCCAAGTGAGCTCACCTGGTCCTCCTCTTCCCCAAGAAAACACACAGAAATTAAGCCTCTTTGTATCATCTCTTCTGCGTAACCAAAGACCCCGGTGGAGGGAACTCAAGCAGCTCTGTCATGCGGCTTTGCCCATCACGCGGCTCTGACTTCTCCCATCACCGCTGTCATCCGCCGCCCCCAGGCCCAACCCTCCTCTCCATGCCCACAGTTACTCCGTCATTTGGGGTCTCCTCCTCCCCATCCTGACAACCAGACGTTGTCTTCCTGGCCTGCCGCATGCACTGGATCCCGAACGACCTCAGAGCCTGTGTGGTGAGGATGTGGGCCTGGGGTGGTGCTACCGGAAGGAGGCGGAGACCTGGACAAGTGGAACCCAGTGGGAGGGCCTCAGGTCACAGGGTGCATCGTGTCCTGAAGGGACAGTGGGGCCCCAGCCCCTTCCGCCCACCTGTTTCCTTCCCCGTGATGGCTTTATCCACCATAATGTTCTGCCACCCGACATGCTCAAAAGCAACAGGGCCCGTCACCAACTAGAACCTCCAGAACTGTCAGCCAAAACCCTTTTTTAAAAAAGTTAGTTACTGCAGAGCAGATATTTTTGTAGGGATACAAAGCTGATGAACTCACCTCCCATCTCACCCTCAACTTTTCAGGCAAGTGAGGGGTCCACACCCTGTGTGCTTGATTGTCCTGATGAGATTCCTAAGACTCAGAAGCCGCCCAAGCATCGCCTGGGTTTCAACAGACCCACCTTGGGCACGGAGCGGTGGAAGACCAGCGGTGGGAACTGTACTACAACTCCCACTGTGAGAGTTTTAGAAAGAAGATGTGAACAAAGAATAGAGGTAATCTGATTTATAAGGCTATGATAAAGTGCATGCTAATTTACCAGTAGACATGGTCAGAGATCAGGGCGCCATGGCTCAACACGGGTCCTCTCCAAGTCTGTCTCCCACACAGCCTGCCCTGCTCGGTCCGGCCTACATCACAGCCCGCCAAATGCCTTCCCACCCCACAGCGCCCAGGCTGGTCTTACTCTACTATCTCGACTTGAGTTGTTGCTTCCCTTGGTCTGTCCAGGTCATGCTCAGAATTGAGGCTAAGCTTTTCCCCGCTTCCATCTGAGGAAATTCTGTATCTTCCTCTGAGTTATCAAGCAATTTATCCGCACGGGACCTGTCTAATAGCAATGATCCCTGTCCAGTACTTTTTGTGCACAACTTATCTCCCTTATGAATCTGCAAATTCCCCAAACTGACACAGAAAGATCTACCTGGTTATAGCCCCCTGAGTGTTAGCAAAGTGTCTCGTCTGCAACAGCCAGTCTGTTTGCTGAAATCATCTACAAGCGTAAAAAATGGATGAGTGAATGAGTTTAGTGTCTGCCGGAGACACTCTCGCCTGGGAGGAAACTGAGTGAGTGCTAGAAAGTGACCAGGACTTGTGCACACTGGAGGTGGGATGGGAGATGATGTGCGTGGGGAGGAGTTCAAGAGCAAAGGAGAGGCAGGAGTGGCTTGGACAGAGGTCCGACATCCGTGAGGTAAAGCCACCTTGTGAGGCAAATTTTGAATTAGGAAGAATGTTAGGAGAACAGATGGGGATGATTTTGTGCCCAGTGATGGAGGGCCTGGATTTTTAAACTAAGGTTACTTCTCGCATAGGCTGTGGGGGCTGGTGGATGCTGCCCTAGGAATTTTGGGGTTCAGCCATCCAAAGAGGAAATGGCGTCCCTGACCACATCTTTGCACCCCTAGACTTGACACCTGCAGGCGGTCAATAGGGTGGAGTGTAGTTCTCTTCAGGGGACACCCCACCACCTCTGCCCCTGCCTTCCAGGCAGTGTAGCCCTCCTTCTAATCCTGGAGTTTCCATTTCCTAACCGTAACTTTCCTGGCCTCCTCCGTCTCTTCCTCCCCGCCTTTTTATTTAGCTAGTGCTTATCTTAACCAAACTTAACTTTTCTTCTTGTGTCAAGGAGTTGGAATCGCTCGTGCCAGGGTTTCCCCAGGCCTGCTCCCAGGACTCAGCCTCCCAAGACAGGAAGAACTCTGTCCCCGTGAGCAGGATGTTGGTAAAGGGAATGTACACACACTTCGCATCAGAGCCTTTCTCCTCTCTCAGACGGATACTAGAGTCAGTCAGTCACTTCCAGACATCAAGTGGATCCAAGTAATAAAAGTCTTGCTGGAAACTCAGAGATGAATCTACAATTCTGTCCCCTAAAATGATCCAAAGGCCATTCTTCCATGGTGTTCTAGAAAATGGAACTGAAATAAAAGACAACCCACAGGGTTCGAGGTGCTTTTTGATTATCTTTGCTCTAGGATATCTTTGCTTTATTAACATACAGTTAGTTGTTTTGAGAAGGATTATGTTTTTCTCTTCAGGGGACACCCCACCACCTGGTGACCAGTCAGTTCTGTGTTGGCCTGTCTTCCCCATTAAACCAAGTCCCTTGAGGTCAGGGGCCATCGTCAGACCTACACGTCACAGGGATGTCCAGTAAATGTGCCTTGATCGAATGAGGAATAAAAGAATAAAACTAATAGGGGTTATTATATTCCTATTTGTGTTTTATTACACAACCTTTTAAAACCCGTATGCATTCTTTAAATGTTAAAGTTTTATAAGTCATCTTTATTATTACTACTTTGCAATCAGCACTTGGCCCCCAGTATGTATTCAAGAAAAAGCCTCTTTCTTCCTCACCTCCCATCGCCCTGTGGAATATAGGAACTCTTTGGATTCCTGAAGACTAGCAAATATGAAATCACTCTTCAATAAGCACGTCCCGGCGGTTAACCTCCCCAAGTCCTTTTCTTCTATAGTGTGTGAGACGTGATGTGACACAAAAGCCTAGAGCACATGACCAGCCATCTCATGAGCACCAGCAGCGCACAGCCTTTCACATGCAGCCTCTTCAGAAACAGCTGTGCTTTGTGCCCATGTAAAACCAAGATAAAATGCATCCATCCACAGTGAGATGTCTACTGTTGGACAAAGTCACAGCTAGACAGGGACAGGTCCAGTTTCCAGCTTTCCACACCAACATCCATCATTACTGGGTCTGGGGGCAGTGGAGACACAGAGAACCAGGCTGCTCACAGAGGAGCAGGCAGCTTCCACAGGGGACCACCATGAACGCTCCTGGTGTCTGTGTGGTTTGGTAAAAGCATTAGACTCTTTGCTCTGACCTCAGGACACTACCACTTAGAAAGTCAGCATTCCTCAAATTCTCCTTTAAAATAATGCGAGAACCTCTGCGGAACGTAACAGTTTAACGTAAGAATTCTTCAACCTAACAATTTCCATTCAATGTACATGCTTCACCAGCTCACGGACAACTGCCTTCAGAGAGAGGCACCCACTTGGGTCGCTGCGCCCAGACCCACAGGGAGAGAGTTAAGTGCACAGCCCGGAGCCCGTAGGAGTTCACTGCAGACCACACACCTCTCAGCCCATGTTCTACATCCATCCTAGAGAGGAGAAAACACACATGGCCCACAGACTGTACCTCAAGAAGGCAATTTACACACTCAGTACCAAGGCACAGGTGAGGCAAAGGACACATTTTGCTTAGTAACTGAGATAACCATATTGACTTTCCACTTCGGGAGAAACTGGTTTCAAGGAGGGGAGTGGGGATTAAATGGAGCGTAAGCCACTGCTGTGGTTTTGGCATGAAGAACCCTTTGTAGGAATTTAATCCTTCACCCGAAGTCACTTTATATCACAAAGGAAAGCAGAGGTGCGCCGTGGGCTCCATTTGACTCGGGTGCAAACCAACACTGCACCAATAACAGCGCCCCTGTGCCCTGCATGTCACCCAGATGGATGTAGGAGCTGCCGGGGTCAACTTGCTCCTTGTCCCTCTCATTTCGAAAGGTACACAGGCCACTTGTGAAGAAAGAGCTACGGGAGCCACAGATGCGTCTCACAGGCACACGGCTAAGAATGCCGGGCGAGTGCTTTACAGAAGAAAGACTACGAGGCTCCCACATCACCCCAGGGGCTTCCTGTGTCACACGTTTTATGTTTATGGCATAGAACTAGAGACTCTTCCATGACAAAGTCACATGGCTGCCACCTCGAAATGAGAAAAAGCAAAAACCCAGGACCCAGAAGTACGCGCTTACGCTTCAAAGCCCAGTCCTGGAGCGTTAAACAGCGCCATAAACAACAGTGTGACTCTCTCTGGGACGAAGCAAAGAAAAGCTTTCTGTAACCGAAGCAACAGCTCAAAGCCAATCAGCCGATCAGCTTTAGGGAGTTTCCACGCATGTTCACTCACAGGAGAACTTGCTCCACAAACAGACGGCCACGAACTTACCTATTTTTGCAAGAGATGCTAGAAGTATCCAGAGGGTGACCTCGTAAGGAATCTGCACATAATCATAGTCCAGCTCAAACACAGAAATCCTTTCATCAGGCTCTGGGCTGGAAGCAGCAAAGTGGGCACTGGATGCATCTTGGGCAGAGGAATTTGCAGATTCATTCAAGTCAGAAGCTGCCTTGGAACTGGCGAGGGCCACCAGCAGCAGCAAGCATCCCCGGGGGCTCGGGGGCAGGCTCATCCCGAGAGCTGTGCCTGTGGCTCCTGCTGCTCACCTGGTGTCGCGGGTGCCACGCACCTGTGGTCAGGACATCCAGACCCCGAGCGACTCCACCTGGCCCGAGGTAACGTCCACGCGTCTCTGAGGCGCTTCAAGAGGAGTCCGGCTGGAGATGCTTTCTAGTCGTCTTTGAGTCATTCCTGTTCAGGCAATTCAGCTTCCGGCTCACAGGAGTCCTCCAGGGAACTGGTGGACACCCGGGGGGCTACCTGGAGGACATCCATCCTGTCAGGACTTGAAGAGCAGCCTGCACAGGAGAAAAGCTCTCTCTGCCCAGCCGATCACTCCCCTCCCTGCAGGCTGGCTTCGTCTTGGGAGTGAAAATCGGAAAGGGCACCACCACCCATTCCATTTATCCTGGAGCCGCTCTCTGCAAGGAAGGGGATCCTTCCCACACTGTCAGGAAGGAGCTACCTGTTCCGCACCTGTCTTCGCTCCTCCCCCTGCTCCCTCCCTTATTTTGAGTGGTCAAACTGCAGGTAGCTCTAACCACACTTAATTATTTGCTCTGATTTGACTTTTGTGATGCAATGCTGGCGAAGTGTTCTCCAGAGGGCCCGCTGCTGGCACCTAGTGGTCACCCGTGATAGGACACCCTTGGTGTGTGCAGGAAAGCAGTTAAGAACTGTGAGAGAGACCACAGGTACGACCAGGACTGTCCTGGGAAACTGTGACACGGTCTCTGTACACGGGGGAGGGCAGGGCAGCGAAGCGACAAGGATAACAACAGCCGGCACGGCCCAATACTCGACCGCACGGACAGCGATTCCTAGAAAAGGTGCAATCCCAGCTGTCCATACACCTTACAAAGACTGATTTAAAAGGCAAGAAACCAAGTGACAAGTTCCAGAAATACATGAAAAAACAGTTTTAAAACTCCATGGAATGTGTAAGTTTTCTCTTTTAAAGAATGTTGTGGTGGTGGCACAATGAATTTGTAGAAGCGCCATCACGGAGTATTTATGGGAGGACTTCGAGGTGAATAGTGTGACCTACTTCTAGTACTTCTGTATCTGGCCAGGTGACTTTGAGCATGCTGCTTACCTGTCTAAGGCGCTTCACCTGACAAAGGGAAGCTAATAGCACCCATCAAGCAACAGACGGTACCTGGCGCGGTAGAGCAAGGAAGGTATTTTGTATAGAGTTGGCACTTAACAGCTATCAGCTTGTACTATTTCAACTGTGTTCCTTGTTCTTATAAAATGCCAAACAAACACAGCACTGCTGCAGCGAACAGTCACCAGCAGAAAGTATTCTCAGTAGAGTGTTATTCGTAATTCACATACTACCTCAACACCTCGTCTACATCAAACTGCAAGATGGTCCGTATATTTTCCTCAGTTCCCAGGCTGGAGCACAGATAATTCCCCGCACAGCCTCCCTCCCCCCCCACACACACAGAGCTTGATGGAAAACGGAGAAAGTGTCTGTTGGGGTCCTAATGCCTAGATGCAAATTCACAGTGAGACACTAGAACTAAGAGCTGATATACAGATAGTTTTTCTTTTCCCTTCACAGTCTGAGTCCAAAATGGAATACGACCAGTCACAAAAGTGAGACTATCAGGTGGGTTGTAAGAAGGGCACCTTATTAAGTCTGCTGTTTTTTTCTCAGGAAAGAATACATGAATAGCCATAGGATAGAAATTTCTTTTAAAATAGATGTTTTGCTTTTATTTATATTTTGTTGTACTTCTAAGAAGGAATGGGAGAGAGAGAGGGAATTTCCCATAATGCTGTGTGGTAGGAGCAGAGCCGAGCATCGGGAACACAGCTCCTGGCAGGCACGAGTCCCCGCTTCCCTGGGAAGCTCACCGTCTTTGTTGGTTCCTCAGTCTCCTCATCTATAAAATGAAGATGGCATTCACACCAGGTATCTCCTTCCTTCTCCAAGATTCCAAATGTTTGTGGCTCTACGACAACACATTCATCTTGGGCCCAACTGTTAGAGACACCAATATGGTTGCCATAGCACCCGCTGGCTGCGTTCCACGGTAAGATTGAGCTGCCCTGCCTCATCCGCCTTGGCTTCACTGCTACCCATCAGTGCTGTCACAAAGATGTCTGAGGCTCTGCTAAAGGGCCTGCCCAACAGGGCCACAGTCTGTGGGACAAAGCCACCCACCGGCAGCAAGGCGAGGGGCTGCAGGAGCCAGGGAAAAGCTTCTCCGGGGGGGCAGCTCCACAGATGCCCTCAGCTAGGAAGGCAAATAAAACCGAAGCAACCTCTCCAAGCTGAGGCTGTGCTGGGGCATCCAGCAACGGAAGGGGGTCTCCCGCGTACCTGTAAGCTCTTTCCAAAAGTGGGGTGAGCCCTGTCTCCCCTCTAGCACCCCTCAGTTCTAAGGAAAGTGCTTCTCCAAACAGTTTGGGGCTCCCTCTCGACCCAGCTCCCGGGCTATGGCTATAGTTCCCACCCAGAAAACCTGGGCTGCCTGTATCTGCTCCCAAACCCTGCCCCTGCCTCCCAGCAATGTGCCACACAAGCCCTCTTGGACCCAGAGACTCCTGCTCCCTTGCGGCCCCACGGACAGGACTGAAGCTCTGCCCAGGGACAGCAGGGCAGAAACACAAGGCCCCAGTCCCTGTCACCCCAACTTCCTGTAAGACTCGGTTTGCACACTAGGAGGAACCAACCAAGAGGCCCAGCAGCTGCTACTACGCCCAGCACCACTCTGAGCAAGCACATTATTCGAGGGAAGCAGGTGTCTGTCTGGTTGGCATTTGAGGCCAGGAACAGAGGTCCTGCCTGACAGAGAAGGCACAACCTCAAACAAAGAGCTCTACGCTGCGCAGGGGATGGATATGGAGCAGAGCACAGGAAATTCAAACTTGAGGGAGTTCGGACATGAGCCAGTGGGAAGAGCTGAGTGCTCTGTGACCATCAGGGTGGGCTCCCTGTCGCCCCGCAGAGTCAGATCTGGAGTATGAGTCATAAGGGAGAAGTTAGCAACCAGCCGGGCAGGCTCTGCCTTTGAGGACAGCTCCCCTGCGCCAGGGGAGCGCATTTTAGATGATTTTTCAAGGGCAGGTACGAAGAAAGGTGTGCGGGCCCCAACAGGATGCACATCTCAGCTATCCGGCGTTTCACACACTGGTGTCTCCTGGGAAGTGGGCTCTGTGCATCTTATCCTGGTCACGTGGGTTGGTTGAGCAGCCACCAGGGACGTAAAGAAGACAAGCGATGGACATATCTGTGCTGACCAGAGTGATTCGTATCTGGGGTTTACTGCTGTCTGTGGTACTGCAAACATCCTCTCAGGTGTGGTCTTCACCTGGAGCTCAGGGGCAGGAAGTCCCGGAAGGAGGCAGGTGCATGCCCGGGTGACCTTAGTGTGCCGAGTTCCATGATGGGCTGCACGCACAGCCGGCCCTGAAGAGATGGGGCAGGCAGGAGGGAGCTAAGCTTCTGCATGCTGGGTCTCCATCAGTGGGGCCAGGGCCACGCGGCCAGCTCCAGGACAGAAACACGGGAAAGGGTGACAAGCTAGAAGATTAACAGAAGAGTCGGGGGGCGAGCTACCTGGAGAGAGCCCTTGGAGGGCACAGCGAGTCTCACAGCCTGGCCCGGAAGACAGCCCTGCACAGGGGCTGCGTCCAGGCCAGCCAGGCTGTGACCCAGGCGCCGAGGAGAACCAGACACCACCCTGCCGTGGTTCCCGGAGGCTGATGAGGGCAACGTCCATGGGGCCACATGCAAGCTGGACAGGGAGATGGGTGAGGGAGACAGTCAGAGAGGCGGCTGCTAAGCCACTGTCCCCCGGGAGGGGCGGGGGGCTGGGAGGTCGACCGAGGCTGCCCTGGCCAAGGGGTGACCTCAGGCTGTGCCCCGGAAGCCCACTTCCTGAAGCAGCCCAGCCAAGTCATGAACCAAGTGCCAAGCCCCGAGCGGCCATGGATCGGGAAGGGGGAAGAATCAGCAGCAAGATTTGCTCCCGGGTCCGCCAATATGGTCAGTTTGTTTTCAACATCTTCGGCCGGGAGACGCTCTGCCGTCCACAGAAGATCTGAGCAGGCTGGAGGAATGGAGAAGACGCCCGGGCAGCACGGGCGGACGGCGGGGCCCACCTTCTGAGTAGCTGAGGGGGAAAGGGGTTTGAGAGAGCAAAGGTTGCTGGACACAGAGGAGCATTACAGAAAAATGAAGAGTTCAGTCCATCAAGAGGATGTAGAAACGACACACTTGTGTGAACGGCATTCATCCCAGGAAGGCCAGGGACCCTCCTCAGCCTGGTAAAATCCACAGCAGCATCGGAGCCATATCCCCCAAGATCAGAACCGAGGCAAGGATGCCCACTCTTCTCTTTTCCACTTGCTTTTTCTTTTAATTTCTACTCTTACTAACACGTGTGCAGTACGTAATGATTACAGTCATCGTGGGGAGTTGGTCTTGTACAAACACGTCTTCATTCTTTTTCCCCTTCCCCTTCTCTCCCTCCATGTTGGTCCTCTTCCCATTTGCAAAGAATCTGCTTCCTTGTTTCCTATCATCTATCTTTTATTCTGCTCTTTAATTTATACTTCAGGTTTCTCCTAAGAGAAATCATGTGATATTTAAGCTTGTGTGTCTGATTTATTTCACTCAACATTACGTGTCCGTTTTCCTACAAATGATTTAAATTTATCCCTCTTTACTGAGGAGTAGTACTCCATTTTGAGTAAACACCACATTTCCTTTGTTCATTCATCTGTCGATGGACATAGAGGCAGCTTCCAAGATGTAGCTATTATGAATTGTGCTTCTGTAAACATGGGTGTGCCAGGATCAGTGTAACATGATGTCTTCGACTCTTTCTGGAATGGTGTCCACCATTACCCCTTCTTCCCAACATTGCTGAAAGTAGAGAAGACCTAAATAAATAAAAAGACACCCTGGTGGTCCTGACATTTCTTTCAAAAATTTTATATGGATTCAGCTGGGCGTGGCGGCACACAGCTATAATCCCAGCACTCGGGGGGCTGAGGCAGGAGGATCATTCTGAGAGGCCAGCCTGGGCTACATCATGAGTTCCAAGCCAACCTGGAGTAGCAAGACTCCGTCAAAAAAAAAAAAAAGAAAGAACAAAATTTATCCCACATGAGGGTGGCTGCAACCTCAGGACTCTGAGAAGGGGAGGCAGCAAGATTCCAAGTTCGAGCCCAGCTTGGGCAACTGAACAACTTAACAAGACCCTGTCTCAAAATCTAAAAAATTAAATTTAAAAAGGGGTGGAGATGTAGCTCAAGGCCCAAAGTTCAATCCCCAGAATCACAAGAGAGAGAGAGAGAATATTGGAACATCCCCACTTCCCAGTTTCAAAACTTTCTACAAAGCTAGAGTAACCAAAGTAGTGTGGCATTAGCATGAAAGTAGATATACATTAATAGAACAGAATCCGAGTCCAGAAAGGAGCCCTTATATTCAGGGTTAATGGGCTGGAGATTCAGCTCAGTGGTCGGAGTGCTTGCCTAGCGAGCACAAGGTCCTGAGTTCGATCCCCAGCACCAAAAACAAAACAAACAAATAAAAAAAAAACAAAGTTTATATTCAGGGTTAATGATTTCTGAGAAATGTGTCAAAATGATCCCCAAAAAATTAGCCTTTTCAACAAATGATGGTGGAAAACCTGATATCTGCTCACAGAAGAGCGAGGATTGAATTAAATAACATCAGTTAAATTATTGACTGAGATAATTTTAATAGAACGCTTTGAACAGTTTCTGGCACTAAGTAATAATTTGTTTTGATGAAGAGGAAGTGCCGGGAAGTGGATGAATGCAAAACGTTTCCTACCCTGTGCCCGCGGATGACACGCAGAATACAGAGCCTGAGGGAAGAGAAGGTGACGTTTAGGGAACACATTTTGTGTCGTGCAAGTTCCCACAGTGAGGCCAGGAGGATGAGGACACCGGGGGAGGTCGGGGCAACAGACAGGAGGGAGCCTCAGAGTCCAGCTGACACCAAGTTCGCCCTCAATGTCTGTAACACGCTAAGCTGAAAATGACAGTTAGCAATCAGCCGAAATCCCTGGAAAGATCTGCACCCAGAGGCACCAGGGCAGGCAGGTGCTGGGCACTCACCAGTCTGTATTTAAATTTATAAAGAGAGATTTGAAAGATGAAGGGGGAAAAAAAACCCAAAATCTTTTTCACTTCCAAGCAGAGAATTAAAGGAACTCTCTGGAACTTTGGGTCCTCAGCAAGATTTTCAAGAAGCCAAAACCTTTGCCCTAACTACCCAGATAACCACACTGGCAGTGGAAAGTCACCCTGCTTTCACCCCTTTTTGGTGCCAAGTGTCCCTGTGGCCCTTGTCATCCACTCTTGGAAACAGGTCCACACACGGAGCCTGGTGGTGAGGAAGGAATGACCTGAGTCACTGCCCAGCAGAGCCCATATAATTTAGGTCTCCATGTCCTCTTTACCCTCCTGAGACTAATTGATGGCGGCACTTCCGGTGGGAGGACCTCACACCCAGGGCTGCTGCTGTGCACGCTGGGAAGCAGAGCCCGGGCTCTCCCGGCTTTCTTCTTTCTTCCTTTTACACCTTCCATCTCCTAGTGGAAGATGAATTAGGGAGGCTCCAAAAGAAACGAGTGCAAACCTGATGCTGTATTCTGTGCCCCACGTGATGCAGTAGAAAGTCACCTCTCCACCCAGGTGTGCATTTCCTACCTCCCCATCACGTGCTCACACTGACTCCCAGGAAGTGCCTGTGCAGCACCGCTGGGGCTGAAGTGTCTGCCGCTTGCCCTTGAGATTTTCAAGGCTGAAATTTCCATTCTTTTTTTAGGAAGAGGAAGGAGAAAGAGCAGTGATATGGAATTGGTCAGTGCCGTCCCGAAAGATGATTTGCTTTCCAAGCCCACAGCCAGTAATTATGCTGAGTGGCCTCGGATCAAGTTCTGGGACACCATCCCCCTAAATTGAAAGCCTGCATCCCCAGCTGGAGCGATGTCAACAGCCTTGACCCTGCTTTCAGGACAGAAGAACTGAGCTCTGTCCCTGCCCCAAAATCACATCTCTACTGCTCAGAACAGGCCTGGTGAAGCGCGCAGTGACCTCCAAGGGACCCTGGTCCTGGGGGAGGGGCGGGTCCTGCGATGCATGAGAGCGGACGGGTGGACCCTGGTGGGAGCTTTGGACAAGACAGACCGCGCGCCGGAGCCCCCGTCCTGCACTTACAGCGCTGCCGTGACGCTTTCCCGAAAGGAAGAGGGTTTCTGCAAGAGGAGGAACTTGAAGTTATGCGACATGGACACAACTTAAACCACGTCAAGTGTGTTTTATTTTCTCTATAATGATGATGATGATGATGATGATGATGATGGGGACGTTGGTTTGTCTTAAATGCAGTCTGGCGGTTAAGTGACATAACATATAATGGGGAGAAAATGTGTGGTACAAGGAGGTAGTAGATGACTGTTACATTCATTTTGTTTCGAAGGAATTATAAACTCCATAGTGTCCTCCTAGCCCTTAGTACCCACCATACCGGATAGCGAGGTCCGCACCCTACATTTGTGAGATGGTCGAAGTGAGAAACCAGATGGTTAAAGAAGAAATGTCCTTCTACTCCACCTTCCCGCTCTACCTACCAGTTCCCACTGTTTAGGAAACGAGTCACAGGAACAACTCCCTGCTTTTATTTTGAGGTAGGGTCTGGCTAAATCGCTCAATGGCCAGCTGGGCTCGATCTTGGGATCCTCCTGCCTCAGTCTCCCAGAGTGCTGGGATTACAGGTGTGCACCACCTCACCCAGCTTCCTTCCATTTTTCCCTTTCCTTTTTCCTTTTCTTTTTTTCCCCTTTCTTTTCCTCCCCTTTTCTTCTCTTTTCCTCTTTTCCCTCCCCTCCTCCCCTTCCCTCTCCTCTCTTCCCCGCTCCTCCCTTTCCCCCTCCTTATCTTTCTTTCATGGTATGTAAACCAAAGGGCTTTGAAGGAAGCCTCCATCGTTTTTTATTTTTTATTTTGAGACAGGGTCTTGCTAAGTCACTAAGTTGCCCAGGCTGGGCCAAAACTTGAATTCTCCTGCCTCAGCCTCCCAGAGTACTGAGATTACAGGTCTGCACCACCAAGTCCAATTTCTTTCTTCTACTTTCTATGGTGGAAGTTTATATTGTTAGTTTGAGACATTTTTCTAGTAGAGGTCTTTCATACTATCCATTTCTTCCTATGCACGGCTTTATTTGGTCTTACTCTGCAAATTTGTATAAGTTGAGTTTTCATCTTCACTCATTTAAAGATCTTATTTAATTTCCCTCGAGACTTCTTGTATCTGTGGATTATTCTGAAGTATGTTGTTCCGTTTCTACATGTTTTGAGATTTTTCCTGTCATTTTTCTGTTAACAACTTCTAGCCTAAATCAATTTTACATACAGAACAAACTTTGCATCACTTCAAGCTTTTAATTCTTGCTGATATTTGTTTCACAGTCAAGGATGCGGGCTGTCTCAGTGTGTCCTTCATGTGCACGTGGAAAGATGATGCCTCTGCTGTCGAGTGGAGCGCTCCATAACTGTCACTACCGAAAGGGCGGTGTTGTTCAACTCTTCTCTGTCCTTGCTAAATCCCTGTTTGCAAATGTCATCGATACTTGAGCAAATAATGTTGATGTTCCCAACTACAGCTTTCAGTCCTCTCAAAAATTTTTATCTCCTTACCATAATGTGTCCATCCCTAGTCCTCCTTCTGTGTGCCAGCATCTAGCTGAGTTGATGTTAATGCCTGTGTGGTATTCCAAATTTCCCGTGGTTGTGGTTTACACCATATATGTACATCTAGCCTTTTGCTCTAAATTGAATTATGTCATTATATGGGAAGTCTGTTTATTGTAAAGGGACATCCACAATATAAATAAAGTTGGGTCATGTTGAAAATTTTTGCTAATAACCTCTGCCATTTAATTCATATGTTTAGCCATTTACATTTAATGTAGTGAATAGCATGTATGAATATCTATCATTTTATTCTTTGATTTCTATTTATTTCTTAAGGTCTTTGTTCCTCTTTTTCTCTTTTCTTTTCTTTTGTGTTACATGAACACTTTTATTATTTAACCTTTTATCATGGTAGGAACAATTACCACAGATCTTACTTATATCTTACACCTATTGATCAATAACTCCTTATCTTCTCCATCCTTTATGTCATTTCAGTGCAACTGTTGTAGATTCTTCATATAGGGAAAATCATGTATCTGGCTTATTTTACTTAGCATAAAGTCTTCAAAGCCTATTCATGTTTAGGCATATTGCAAGAATTCCTTTTGTTTAAAAACTGAAGCAGCCTATTATCCACCATGTTTTAACACTATCTGAAGTTTTGCCTGTGTTAGTAGTTTTCTTGTGTATTAAATATAACCCACTGTTCTCTCCACACTCCAGTTGGAATCAGTATTTCACCACTTGGAGTAATAACAGTTTCTACCACCTAGGCCACCTGCTTCCCTCTTTGCGTTGTAGTTAACGCATATACTATGCCTATCCACCCTGAAGATCCTGGCAGAAAATGCCGTAATTGTTCTTTATTTCCAGCACTGTTCCCTGAATGTTTTCAGTGTTCTCACTGAATCCCGGGTGTAGCAGGACCATGGTCCAGGGTGAGGAAATCCAGGTGCCAGCCAGCCCTGTCTGGGGCGCTGGGGTCAGTGCTGCTGGCTGCCCCCAGCTGTACCTCTTCCCACGGCCCCTGCTGGACCCAGGAAGGGGTCTGTCCATAGTTCAGTCCTCCGAGCACTTGGAATTCCTGTTAAAGTCCGAGTCAGGAGTCCATGCACAGCCCCATGAGCTCCCTCACCTCTTGGGCTTCGCTCTGTCATGGCCTCATGGTACTCCTTGGTCATAAGGCTCCTGGCTTCCTCTTCCCATTCTCTGGCCAGAGGGCTGCATTCATTCCACTGTACAGAACACTTCCCAGGATTCTGCCTGCTCTGCAGTCGGGGCTCAGGACAGAGAGGAAAGCATTGACAGACACCAGACCTGGAGGCTGTCCTCGCCTTCTCCTGTTAGCCTGAGGCCTACTTGTGGGGCTCCAATGGTGAAGTCAGAGATACTGGAGGGAAATTGAACTGTGAGACTTTTAATTTTTGTATTTTCCAATCTTCCTCCTGCTGATTACTTTTGAACATCCTCAAACTGATTGTCTCTGCACTTTTCCCCCGGGCTTTATAGCTGCGATGAGGAGGAGTGTGTGTCTACTACCTCTTAGCTGGGATGATAGCCCAGACACAGTACAGACAGTAAGTACTATTTCCTAAATCCAAAAGCGAGCAGGAGGGCTGTGGAAACCTCCTGAGACATCGCACAGGCCCAGAAAGGAGCAGATGCAGGCTGGAGGCGGGAAGCCCATCTTTCAGATGAGGACATGTTTTCAGAGTGAAAGAAAGCACTTAGACAATGGGTGTAAACCCAGAGCCAGAACGCATGGCTAACAACCCTAAGGTGTGCTGGGACAATAACACTCTTGTCTCACTGCTCGCTGAGGCCAGCTGTGTGAATAGTCTCCTCTTCCTAGTTTGTTTGGTTGATTTCCATGTAGAAAGTATAAGCAACCTTTTGTCCTCTGTGCCAACCCATCATCTGCTGTGTACCTGCAAGCCGGGAAAGAGCGCGTTGTGCCGACATCGGTGTTTCATAGTCCTCGTTCTGTGTGTGCTTTCTCGAAACTAAGGACAGAGCTCCAGACCTCCCTGCAGCTCCGCGACATGAGGGTCTCTGGGAGCCAGAGAAGCTTCCTGAGCCTGAGATCGCAGAGAGACGCTGGAGGGAAGCCAGGACCCTGGCTGTGGCCGAGACACGGTGGCCTGGCAGTGTGGGATCCTCCCCACTGGGACCCGCAATGATCCTGCCCAAAAAATTTTCTCCAGGCCTAATTTATACCCTTCAGCTCCTCTTTAACTTCTTCACTGAAATTTCCAACAAGGATGTTGCTTGGTGCCAAAGCCACAGTGGTCTGTGTGATGTGGGTGCCTCCCTCTGCGAAGGAAGATCACACGGGCACTGTGCGGCCAGATGACAATGCCTAACCCACTCTAAGCCTGGGCCACATTTGCATGTGGATGTGACACACTCCGTGTGAGTCAGCCCGGCACTGCTTCCCTTCGCTGCCCAGATGGTGTACTGTCCCAGCCCAGCCTGCCCCATCCCGTCAGGACAGACTGCAAAGGAAGGTCGTCCCCAAACAGGAGGGGAGCACTCCTGAGCTCTGGTAAAGAAAGCAGACACAGGAATGAGGTCAGCCTCGTCTTTCAGGAGTGACCTGACCTCCCACACATCTCCCCCTTACTCAGAAGGCCTGACCCCACGGCTGGGAGCCTGGGGCATGCACTCGGGGCCTGGATCCCCGCGCGGGTGGCTCGGGCCAGATCCTCTCCAGGCTGCGCTCTGGCTGTCTTGGCGCTGCTGAGACCTTCCTTTCCCAGACACAGCTGGGCTGCTCAGTCTTCCCACAGCCTTTCCAGTGCGTGTGAAATAGTCCATTCCTCTCTCCTCACTGGACTACTTGCTGTGGGCCACAGTAAGATGGCGCACTTGAGGCTCTGCATAAAGACCCGTGTCCAAAAGAGAAACTGAATTTAGCCCTCCCCTGCTCTTCAGCTAACCTCTGGGCTCCTTCCTCCACAGGCGTCCCTGACAGACGATGGCTTGACTTACAGCTTTGTCAACTTTACAGTGTTCCAAAAGGGACATGCATTGAGTAGAAACCCCACTTGCATCTGAATATGGCTCTTTCCTGGGCTACTGAGATGCACATGATCTGGTCTTGAGGGGCCAGCCCCGGCAGGGCGCACGGATCCCACAGCCTCGTAGTCTCCAAGGCAATGGACCAGCCATCTGCAGCATGTGGCAGATGTGCGGCGTGCACTTTGCTTGTCACATTCTCCACTCACACTGGGCTCCTGGGCACACCACCCCTTCACCAGTCTAGAAGCATCTGTGGCTCCTTCGCCAGGGCCGCCGCTGCCCACAGAGACCCAGCGGAGACTGACCACAGCCCTGTCCTCTCACAAAATCCATGCGCCTCCCTGCGTCCTTCTTTCTGCGCTCCCGTGTAGGCAGGCGGACACATTGCAAGAAATGTAAAGCAGGAAGGTAACTTGAGGGGGAAGAGGTGGGTCAAAGGAGGTATGAGTTTTTGAGGAATCTCCATACTGATTTCCATAGTGGCTGTACTATTTTACATTCCCACCAACGATGCAGAATGGTTCTTTTTGCCCCAAAGGCTTGCTGACATTTATCATATTTGAGGTCTTGGTGACAGCCCTTCTTTCTAGGGTAAGCTGGAATCTTAGAGTGATCCGTGCATATCCATGTTTATAGCACCACAACTCAGAACTTTTAAATCTTGGAAGCAGCCTGTGTATCTATCAACAGATGATGGATACAAAAATGTGGTATTTATACACAATGGAGCACTACTCTGCCATAAAGAAAGACAAACCTGAGTCATTTGTAGAAAAATGGATACACCTTGAGATCATAATATTTAGTGAAATAAATCAGACACGCAAGTTTAAACATCACATGATTTCTCTTCTATGAGAAACCCAAAGTATAAATAAAGAGCAAAACAAAGATAGATAATAGAAAACGGGGGATAGATCTTTCTCACATATGAAGGGGGTCAAGAGCTGGAGGAAGAAGGGAGAGAAAGGGGGATAGAAAAGGAATTAAGATGTGCAAACATTATGTACTAAGAGCATGAAGAAGTTAAAAATAATGTACCGCCTTAAGCGGAGTCCCCACACGGGTGTCTGTGTCTGAGTGCCGGCGGGCGCGGCCCTGCACGCAGCGCACTGTGACACGCGGGGCCACCTCATGCAGGAGCAGGCGGCCCTTCTGCTTCTGCAGCCCGCTTGGACCATCTCGGGGTGCTGCGCGCTGAACGTGAGGAGCAGTCCGGAGAGTCGCTCTCCCCCACCCTGCCCAGGAAATCGGAGGCTGTGACGGGCAGCTCTGATGTCACCTGGGGGGCTGCCCAGCCTGCTCGGGGATGGCAGGGGAGACTGTCGCGGGCCCAGCCCACGCAGCGCATTCCACAGGTGGTCGGCCTCTGTGGCCTCCTCTCGCGGCGCAGAGGGAGCCCTGGGCTGTCCTGCTCGCTAGGCCGGGAGCTCCTCCCAGCGGCTCCGGGTCCACGGAGTCCTTTCCAGAGAGAAAACCCTCAGGACGGCTCTGAGCTGGTTCCACGCGACCCATCCCGAGCTCTTGGCAGGCATGTGGTAGCGCACTTGGGTCCAGAACCTGGAATTGGGGGGAGCCGACTTTAAGCCTCTCCAAGTGATGGTCGGCAAAACCCTGAGAGCTTTCTTGACAAGATGAGGTAGAGATTCTGGCTCCTGAAAGGAACAGAACTTAATTAAAATGAGTTTCAGCATTTGGTCGTTCAAGGCCAGATTGACAGCTGCTTGGAGCTCAAAGACTTGGGGGCCATTGATGTAGTTGGGGCTCAAAATGAATATTCCTCTTCTACTTTTCTTAATGGTGCTCACAATGTCTTCTGCATACACTGGAGATAAAAATAAAAATAATTATTTGCAGTTGAGATGGTTAAACCGTAAGTCATGATGACCTTGACCCTCCCGGAGTAGTCGGGGGCTCCCCACGATGGATGCTCTTAGGTTCGGAGGGAAGGAGACACAGAGGGGTGCTTGTGTCCCGGCTCCTCCCTTCTCTCTCTGCTCTCTGGCTCTGTCACCTTCACTATGTCGACTCCACCAACTGTGGCTCTGCCTGTGTCCTATATCCCCAGACTGCCGATTACTCTAGGAGCCAAACTCACTGGACCTGGGCAGGCTGGACCACTAGGCTCCTGGGTGCCCCGGGGACCCTGGTCAGGGAGAGGAGGCCGACAGGCAGATGGAGGCTGAGGTCACAGGGGAGGCTCCCCCCCGGAAGCCTGCCTGGCCCAGTGCTGAGGTTGATGAGAGCAGAGCTCCAGAATCAGGAGGGCTACCTCTGTGGGGTGGCAGAGAAGCCTTCCTCCTAAAAGTCTAGGACAGGCGTCTTAGCTCTGAATGGCCTGCTAGGGCTCTATATTGTTTTATTCTTCTGAAAATGGAATTTCTGGTGACGGAGCATAGCTCTTGGTGTGTTCTTCTGTGATCTAGGCTCGAGCAACCTTCCATAAGATTCCAGCCAGCATTGCCGCACTGGAATTCTTCCTGGACACCTAGCACCTACCTCCTCCGGGGGCCACATCTCTTTCAAGCAAACACAAGGTGAATCCATATTTGTTTTCCAAGACCTCAGGAAACAGACTCAGGGCCAAGTGCTCCTCACTGAGAGGTGAAGGGTCCTCATTCCCCAAAGAGCTCCGTTTCGCGTAGGACACAAAAGCATCAAATTCCTTTTTATCTGAGGGAGAAAAATAATATTGAAACGCCAGCCAGTTACGTTTCTTCCTCAAGCACAGTTCACCTACAGATGGCTGAAGCACATGCTATAAGAGATAAGATCTGGGATTGTTATAAAATGGATTTTAAAAACACAATTAAAAAATAAAAACAGCAGCTGCGTCCATCCCAGAGCCCCACCGTCGAGTGGCGCGGATCATCTGCCGCGCTGAGCTCTAATGCACGAAGCATCCACCGACAGACACCAGGGCAGACCGCACAGCCGGCCGGCTGGGATTCCAGCCCTGCGCTCCCGAGGGCCCGGAGCCTGCCTCGCATGCCCAGTCGCCGCCTCCTTAGTCACACGTGGAAGAGGAATCCGCCATCAGACGGGGATGACAGCAGCCAGCAAGGCGCTGCTTGGTCCCAACAGATCTGTCCCCTTCATGATGGTGTGTCACACCTGTGCCCCATGTCACCAGTCAGCGACAGGCTGTGTACGCAGAGCTGCTCCTGTGGGGCTGCGGCACAGCTCGAAACCCCACCATCTACGATGCCCTCGCCCCAGGCAACACCGCAGGCAACAGAGCAGTACCGTTCTGATGGAAAGCTCAGGGCAGCGATTCTGGACAGCGTGCTGCACTTGACAGTGACAGTGGATGCCTGTGTCGCTGGCTCAGGTACCTACCCTACTCTCACTGTACTTTCCTGGGCACTAAGCCAGAGCCTTCACCCTGAGCTACATCCCTGGCTCATCCCCGAGCAGGCTGAAAACTTTTTTTTCAGTTTGAAACAGGGTCTCACTATGTGATTAAATTGTGGGCTCTGGCTCAAATTTGAGATCCTCCTGCTTCAGCCTCCCATATGGTTATCTTAGTTTTGGTATTTATAAAAGAAAATGTTAACTGCAAAACACCATGCCACGTCACACCAAGGAGCAGCCTCCTCAGCTTCCTGGTCACTGTGTCTCTTGATCAGATCATCTTCTCTTGAGCTTAATTTGGGCTCACTGAGGCCCCAGAATGGTAGGCTGCCTCTAGTGTGCAGTAGGGGCCGAGAGTCCTGGAGGCGCGCTCTGTGATGCCCTCACACGATGAAGCTGCCTGAGGACCATCCTGCTGAATGTTCTCTCTGGCCTTAGTGACAAGTGTACAAACTACAAGTAATAATACCACCTCAGCGGGTGGCGGAGGGCGACTGTGAGACGCAGTCGGCATCTGGTTCTGACCAGTTTCCCTTCCTTTTGAGGAGAAACTGAGCTTATGTCGATCTCACTTTAGGATATTCCGAAGGTCTCCTGTACCTCTACTGACTACTTCATGGCAAACCCACACTGATTCTGGGTCACAACAGAGAACCGTTATGGTTTAGATCTAAGATGTCCCCAAACGTCTCCTGCGTGTGGAAGGCGAGCGGATTGCAGGGCGCTGTACTCATCAGCGGATCGTCCTTGGATGAGTTCAATGCCTAGTGTGCTGTCAGGAGCCGGCCCGGCTGGAGGTGGTCGCGGGAAGAGTGTGTTCTTGTCCCAGCGCAGCCGGGCCTGGGGCTCCTGGCCAGTGCAGCTGCTCCGTGCGGGCCCACCGGAACAGAAGCGCAGGCACCCAGGCCGCAGGGGTGGTGTGCACAGCAGCACATTGCAGCTGGAAGGAGGAGACGCAGAGGCGGCGGTGGGAGAGTCTGCAGTGGAACGCCCGGCGCACCACGGTCGGCCCTATTCCTTCCATCTCCGTGTAGAGACTCAGCACACTAGCATCTTTATATCATCCGGAAACCGAACCACTTAGGTCCTCCCCAATTTTAACATTCTCCGTCTCTGCGAATTAATTTTGATACCCAACATTAGCTTCAAAGCATCTATTTGGCTGCAAACATCAGGTCGGCCAGCAGAGGGCGCTGCGGCACTGCGCTTGAAAACAGGGTTCCGCCTTCGAATTTGATTGCTAAAATGTCTGCTTTTGCTAATGTGAAGGGAACGCAGAGATGTGGGGCGCGGGTTTTAAAAGAATGAGATGGGGTATGCACACGGACCAGCTCCCCACGAGGAATGTAATCATGTACTGCAAACATGTGCTAGTAAAAATTTTTTTAAAAAAATTTTTAAGAGAATTTAGGCAGCTAAATGTCAGAATTTGAGAGGATCCCATTGCGGATCCCTTGACCTGATCGTTGCCCTAGTGTTTCCTATTTCCGATTCTTCGCTAATAAAAACTTTCTGAGAAAAAAAATAAGAGACCTTTGCATGGAAAAAAGATAAAGGGCACACTAAAATGTTTCACCACTGACTGATGACGCTCTACAGAAGCGTTGGAGTCTTGAGACATTTCAGAAACAGAAGTCACCTAGGGAAGCAACTAAGACAACAGTTCAATAGTGGGCTCCTTGCCAAAAAGCCAGCTATCTTTAAAAACATAAATCAGTGTGAAAAGCACTCCTGGCTTCCAGATTTCTAGGATGTGATCTCAATAGTTACTCTACAGAAAGACACAATCGGTTCGCTTCTTTGATCGTTGTTTTGCTGTCGTTAGTTTGTTTGGTCCTGCTTTTCGGGTTTAGGGTTCTTTGATGGTTTCAGTACTGGGGATTGAACCAGGGCCTGATGCATTTCTTGGCCTTTCCTCAGTGCTCTGCTTTCTCCAAGCAACAAAATCACACACTAAAACTGGAATCCCAGGGCAAGGAAAAACAAAGAAAAACACATTTCGTTCTTCTAGTCTGAGGACGCTCACATTAATGAACATCATTTCCTTTGTCACATCTAAATTGACAGACACTTGCTAATAGTAATGAACTTGCTTCGAGGAAGCTTCCTGAGATGCGCCGATTGTCCCATACAGTCCCCTGTCCAAAGCCCAGGCTGACACCTTCCAGGGTTAAATTCTTGGCACAAGACTCTGACTCTCTCACTTAGCCATTAGGGTGACCCTTGACAGTTACAGTAACTAATATACATGATGGCCTCACTGGAGTCTTCAAGAAACCATCATCGCTGGCACCTGCTGGTTTTTCCTGTCTGCGAAGAGGCCACCCTGAAAGCACAGTGTCTCCCGGGAGCTCTCACAGCCTCCTTGTGGACTGACACTTTCCCAATCCTATTACACAGATGAGATATCTCGAGCGGATGTGTTATTTGTCATACTGCCTTAGAGTGGTGCAAAAAGGTTATTTTTCAGTCCCACCAGTCCCAAAATAGCATCATCTACAAGATTCTCGGTGAATGTCATGAAACAAATATTTCCCCTGCTGGCCCTGGTGTGAGGCTACCACACCCGGACCCAAAACCCCAGGGGTGCGACATCGCCTGTCAGGGACATCCCTACCTGAAGTCCTCCCTCATGCTCTACCCTGGTGGCAGGAGGCATCTGAAACTCTTTCCCAAGACAACTCCGAGAAAATGGAACCAGTGGGCAGCGATAGCACTGTCTCCTGTCCTGGTCTCAGGCCTTGGTCGGGGGCTCAAAAGGAAGTCAGAGGGAGACGTGTGGGGTGGACTTACCCCCGGCAGTCTCCTCCTTGCTCTGGCAGGTCCGGCACAGCAGCAGGATTTCGATCCAGTAGGTGTAGACGAGGGCGCCAGCTGCCATCATGCCCACCAGGGTCGAGATGGTGCCAAGCAGGACGTACAGGAACAGCACTGGGGGACATAGTGTCCATGAGCCGCACAGAGGCCGCAGCACAGCAGGCTGTGACCAGCCCGGGCAGCACGGTGGGCTGCCAGCACCTCCTTCCTCCCTATCTCTGTCAACGTCGCTGCCTTTGGTGGCATTTTTCCTGAATCTGGGAACATCTTAATCAGGTCTGGAGGTAACTGTCTACAATCAGTCTACAGAACTTGGGAAAGAGCACTTCCTGGCTGGGTGACCTGAAATGTCTATCATGGATGTTGCATTTACTGTCACCCATCATGTATAACTCCAACATATCTTCAGCCTTCTGGTTGCATATTGTAAATTATTCTCGCATGTGCCGAGCCCTGTGGAAGTTGAGTCGCCCTGGGACTGGGGGCCAGGCCTGGCTTAAGCCGACACCTGCGCGGCTCCTAAGCAAGGTACCCGCAGACCTCCACAGGGAGAGATGGCCTTCGAGAGCACCCACGAGAGCCAGGCACACTCTCTGCATCACTTAAGCCCTGAGGACACTCATAGCTTGAATGTTACCAAGTCATCTCTAGACATCTTCACAAAGACACTTAAACGCTACTCTTCGCTTGGCATTTCTACTCCAGCTTTCACAAGGCTAAGTCCTGCGCTTTACATGCATCATTCTGGACACGGAGCATGAGGCCTCTGCTCCTCCTCTGCTCCCCACCCGTGAACCCGCCATGCTGCCCAGCAACCAGGAGGCGAAGAGCAAAGGCGGCTGGGTCCCAGCACGATGCCGGCCATGCAGGTCATGCGGCCGCTTGCAGTTTAAATGTGTGGATGAGGGAGGGAGTGAATGAGTGATGAGCTTCTTATAGACATCCGAATCATAACTTCACCAGCTCTAGAGCTCTGGATAAGCTGTTGCGAGGGTCAACAGAGCAGGCAGGGTCTGGCGCCATGGAAACATCTCATGCCGCCTTCTTCACTCGCCTTAGGAAAACGCCACCCCACCCCACCCCACCCCAAAGGGTGTGCGTCCTCCAGTGCCCGCCCCAGCTCACCTCCTCTCTTCTCCTTCAGTCGGATGGTCTGGGTCGTGTTCCCAATGGAGTTCTGGGCAAAGCACACAAACTTCCTCCCCAGATCGCTCTGAGTGACTTCTTTCAAGAAGACAACACGTTCGATGACTTCCTCCTCGAAAGTGGATTTAATACTGGGGAAGGGGGGAAAATTCCACGCCCAGACACATCAGTGGACGCCCACCCACAGGGTCCGGAGCTTGTAGAGCAGCCACAGAAACGGGGTTGGTGCCGCAGGAGGACAGCAGAGGGCCGGAGGTGGGTGGAGAGGGCACCATCTTGCCTGACTTGCTGACCAGCGAGACACTCTCTCCTTGTGGCCCCGTCTGACTCCCCTAACTCTTCAGGATTCCCCTTGAGAGCAGCTAACAGCAATTCTTTGTTATCAGCTCACTCCTGCACTGGGTTTAGCGTGTACTGGACTCTCCCGGGAGCCAGAAATGGACTCCAATCTCCTCTGCTCCTCACCTCACACAAACCCTACAAAGGAATAATCGAGCATCTTGACTTGGCTGGTGGCACGGACGCATCACCAGTGTGCGGCCCTAAGAAGTGGAGCCTGGTCCCCAGATCCGAGCCACGTTGTCCCATCCAGGAAGTGGCGAGTCTCAGCATTGATTCAAAATTTGAATTCTCTAAATTGCTGAGCTCCAATCTTCTGCCTACGTGAAGAAATCTTGCTTATTGGGTAATGTTTCAGGGTGTGCTGCCGGGAGCCGACACATCAGCTCAGATTCCCAGCATGCTTCCTGCCTGCCATGGACGGTGACAAGCGTGTCACCCGTACTGTGTCTGGCCCCTTACAGGGACCCTGCAGAGTGGAGGTCATTATCTGTAGGCTGGAGATGGGCTGAAGGAGGCCTCTCCGCACACCCCACTTCTCCTCAGGGTGGACCCCGTGATTTCCCCCACCGCAGAAATCCTTGCTGGAGTTTGCCATTCCTATCAAAACCTTTCTGAACTTTCTGGATAAGCATACTTTTCAAAGTGATACTGCATGTGTTCATTAAAACATTTTAAAAATCAGAATGCATTTGTTTACTGCATAGTTCTTACTTTGGATCAGATCTTGGGAAAATGCAGGGCCGCACCCTTTAGTGACTCTCGCGCTGGACCCGAATGGATCTGAGGATGCTGTCCCTTCAGAGAACGGCTGACCAGTTTCGGGGCTCAGATGTCTCTGAGAGCCTAGAGGGCCCCCTTTCCACGGATAAACTCTCCCCGCAGTGAGTTCTGTCCACTGAACTGGGTTTTGTGCTACAGACTGCAATAAACTAAGTCTAATTTCTCGTGAGATGTAATAATTTCTGCATATTCAAGACACCCCACCGCTCAGGTTTCTCTTCCAGGTTATAACCCTTCTGCTTTCTCCTCTGCACCTGCTTTGTCAGACTCTGCATCAGGGTGCCGTTTTCCCTGGGAACTTTCCAGACTACTCATGATTCTGCAAGTAGGGGTCCCTGGGCCCACAACACACCGACTGTCTGGCACTGTGAAACCCAGGAGTGGGCACGTCGGACCTGCTGCCTCTGGATAAGCAGCTCAGGCCAGCACATCTGCCTGCTGGGCAGCTTGATTTCCCTCCCTCATCCCTTCCTTCCTTCCTTCTTTTCTTCCTTCCTTCTTTCTTTCTTTCCTTCCTTCCTTTTTCCTGTTTTGTTTTGTTTTTGAGACAGAGTCTGGCTGTGTAGTTCAAACTAGACTTGAACTCACTGTATAACCTGGGCTGGCCTCAAATTTGCAGCAATCCTCCTGCCTCGGCCTTCTCAGTGCTGAAATTACAGATGCGCACTGCCACGCCCAGCTTGGGTAGCTTGATTTTTAAGGCAGCTGCTTCAAAGTGTTGCTCTAAAGCAGGCTTTAAAATCATTTTAGGGATGGGGTGCAGCTCAGTTGTAGAGCTTAGCACCCTGGCTGGCTCTGGATTCCATCCCCAGCACCAAAAGCAGCCAAACTCAAACAAAAACAAAAGAATGTCTTAACACAACCACTCATGGCTTAGTGCCATGTTCCGAGTTGATTTCATCATGGGAACCTCAGAAAGTACTTAACGAGAGCCGAGACGGCTCTGGGAGCTCTAGGTGACGTCATTTTAGGGGACTGCTGTCCCATGGGACCCTTCATTCACCAAAATGTTGCTGTGCACAACTGCTTGCTCCACAGCCCCAGAAGAAACCGCGTGGCCCCCAGATTTAATATCAACATGTACATTGCAATTCTGTGCTTTGATTCTCACCACTAGTTGGTGCCTGTGGCTAGCTCATTAAATATAATAAACTCTGTATATATTTGGTGGTTTCCAAGAGTGAAAGTATCTAGTCTGTGTGGCCAAGACTAAGTTCACCAATTTTTTTCTTACCTTTTCTCCTGAAATATTGGCAATTCCCACTCCCGCTCAGCGTCTTTGATGTACCACCTTATCACAGGGTTAAAGTCCCTTTGGAAGCCAAATCGCACTGTGCAGTGAAGAGTTAAAGGTTTTCCTGGAAGTGAAGAGATCAGAGAAGACAGTAAGTGGGTGAGAAGACGCGGTCTCGCCTGGGGGGCGGGGTGTGACTACAGACGGGTTCCTGACGTGGCCAGTTTGCAGGCGAGACAAATGAACCAGAAATAAGTAAATCCCCCAAATCCTAGTGTGTTTTTCTCTTGTGGGCAAGTATCTGTCTTGAACACATGACTATGTTGTTCACATGAAGATCAGCATGATCATATCGAGGGTCGTGATGTGGCTGAGGGGAGACAGGCTGTTTCAGGGCCCAGCCAGGTCCTCAACACCACTGTTGAAGTACAAGGTGCATCAGTGGAGAATGGCTCACCAACCAAAATTTGCATGTTAAATGTAACCACAAGATTACTGTAGCGTGTAACGAAGAAGTCCTGTAGACGCTCAGCTGTGCTCTCTGGGTTGTGGCCAGACTGCCCTGCCTCGACCCCTTCCACACAAGGGACACCAGATACAGCCCGCCTCGAGCTATTCTAACCATACAGGGGTCAGGCCGCCATGGACGGCTCGTCTCTGTGCTCAGCAGAAATCCTGTAAAACTCACTCACACCATATGTAGTTTGACTATATACTTCAGCTGATTTTTTCTTCCTTCCTCCTTCCTCCCTTTCATTTTTTCTACATTTTTAAAATTTTTTATTAGTATACATTTTGACATGCAATCATTACATTCACCTTGATTGTTTTCTAGAACTTTATCCACCTCTCTACCTCTCCCCTCCTGTTTCTCTGGTCCCCTTTTCCCATCTTCAAAAGTTAGCCTCCTTGTTAACTACCATCTCTCCTTTGTTTTTCTCTTCAATTTATTTATATTTGGAGTTTCTCACATAAAAGAAAGTGTGGCATGTTTATCTTTCTATGTGTGATTTATCTCACCTAATATTACTATCTCAAGATGCAACCCTTTTCCCCCAAATCACATCTTTTCATTCTTCTTTATGGCTGAATTAAACACGCCCCAAAAATGACCTGATCAAAAAATGGCCAGATAGACTGAATCAATACTGCCTCCCATTCTTCAGATGTTTGCTATACTGGCATTGCTAGTTCTGTCATCTGGTGATCTTTTATACCATTATACCAGTTTTTACATTTCTTTCTACAACAGTAAATCTTATGTTAGTATTTAAAAACACATATATTTTATTTAAAAGAAAAAAAAACATTTGAGGTTAATTGTATCCGTTCTTATTTGGCTGTGGGGACAGACATAAATGCTTTTGAACTTGACAAATGAAAGGGGTCCACAAGGAACTCAGTTTCCCCTCTACCCAAACAAGGACACTATTGAGTGGAGGCTGTAGGACTCCACTGCAACTCTATTTTTTTGCCGGGGCGGGGCAGGGGGGCGCTGGGGATTGAACTCAGGGCCTTGCACTTGCTAAGCTCATTCCTTTAAAGACCAGACCAAACATCATATTCATAAGATTAAAGATACTCAAGTTGGTACATGTATTACCATAACTAGCAAATACAACCAAGTCTTCCTTGGAGAAGTCTAGAATCTACTGATCATTTTGAATGTACCAGCTGCTGATCAGACACTGATGATCCCATTATCACTCAACGCAACACCATACAGTCAATCTCATGACATCTGTGGGCAAACCCAACGGCTGGGTCTGAAATGGAAGAAGTACCTGAGGCCGCAGAGAGAGTCAGGGCAGAATCACAGACAATTCTGTTTTCCTCGAAAGCCAACTCTTTTCCTTATATCACACTTAAACCAGCTCCCAGAAAGACAGTGTCATTCAAGGTGACAACATGGCCCAGCTTACCAACTTCTGCTTCCAGGACGTCCTGGGTAGGATGCACAATGTCTGGTTTGAACTTAGTGTCAGCCACTAAAAGATAAAACAAAAATCATTATTTGCATTGAGAAAACTAAAAACCTGCTTGCTGAAGATTTGGGGACCATAAATTAATACTTTGATCTGAATGTTCAATGCTCCATAATTCTATCCATTATTTGTCCATAATCCTTAAATACAGGAATTCAGGTTTCTGTGGGAAAAGTTGGATTCTGGAATGAGGAGGGCATCTGGCTGTTGGCGCTGGCGAAGCAGCAGTCTTGGAGGAACCCACCTGTGTCGCCTGGGGCACTTGTTTCTCGCAGTCCTACCCACCCATTGCAAACCTGAACCTCTGTCTTCGTATTCTACTGCAGCATTTCTTTTTGGTGCCATCTGGCTGAGCAACCCAATTAGAAGGAGAACCCATGTGCTAAATACCCTTCAACTTCCTGCCCCAAACTTTCCAATGTGCCTCTAGTGTGCAGCTTCCTCCTGAATGCATCCAATCTTCCTGCAAAGGGAGAGCCATGATCTTTGCTCTTGACATCACCTCACCTTACTTCTCACAGACCTCCTTCCTCATTTCCGCCACCTCTCTCATGTGTCTCTAGTTGTAATTTCTCTCCTCTCATGGGCATGAGCATTTGTTCATGCCCAGTCTCTCTTCCTATCTTTAAAAAAGGAAAGAACCCTTCAACTCACATCCTACCTCATGTATTTTCCTTCCTTCCTAGCCAGATGCATGAAAGACTTTTATGCACTCACTTCCTCCATCCCCTCACCTCCATGGAGTCTGATTTCTCCCCCATCTTTCCACTGAAACTGCTTTAATCAGACTCACCAGGGACACCCTTGTGCTGAAATCCACTGGGCACCATTTGGCACCATTGTGGGGTTGGCCTCATCCTCTTTGCCCCCTGTCTGCTCTGGCTCTAGGCCTCTGTCCTCTGCTGCTCCCATCAGCCTCCATCTTCCCTTCTCTGTGTCCCTGCGGGCTCCCCTCCCCCTGTGCCTGTATGAGGACCCGTTCTCTCCTCAGCTCTCCCCATGACCTGCCACCCACCCTGCTCTCCCCAGTCCTCACTCCACACCTCTTCGCCACACAGTCTTGGCTCTACGACACCTTCAATTTCACTTCCTCATTCTCCCTTCCCCCCACACGCCTTGCCCATGGTGTCCACAGACTCCTGTTCCATCCTTCTGGGGACCTTGCTCCTCTTTGCCACTCCACCAAGTGCTGGAAATACTCCATAACTCAATTCTAGGCACCTCTTGGTGTCACTTATGTGGCGATCTCCAGCTCCTCGACTTTAGATATCTCTTAACGGTGATGATTCCCGTGCCCACAGCGCCAGCCCGAGGGTCTCAAGATGGGCTTAGCCAAACACCCACTCACCATCACAACGTAGATAACTCAAAGTCTGTTCAAGCCAATACCTAACTTCCTCCTCAGGCTTTCTTCTCACTCTTTTCAGGCTTATTCAGTAGAGTCACTACCACTCACCAACTCGTCCCTCTTTTTCTTATCTTCTACACAAAGTCCATCCTCATGCTCTGTTGGCTCACGAACTAGCCACCGTTCATTCCCTCTGCTAAGTCTATCCCCAGAACAGCCCTGGGCCCCTCTAGAGAACAGGAACACAGCCTGTTGTCCCCTCTTGTGCCAACATCGGTAGACTACAGATCTGCCTATTTGCCCACCTCAAGGCCTGACTCCCACCCCCGCCCCGCTGCTTCCTCTTCCCTGTTCCCAGTCTCCACATCCCCTGGGATGCACTTTCTCATACTTCTCCCCATCCCTGCTGTCCCCTCTTGTTGGGGTCCCCATCTGCAGCTGCCTGCTTGACCATGGCAGCCCCCTAACTCTCCCCCCACCCCGATCCTTTCTCTCAGAAACCAGGTTTGAGTCTGCTGGCCTCCCACAGGCCTCAGCTCCCCTCTCTCTTGCCACCTGTATTGTGATCTCCTGCGTCCACTCTGTCTACCCCACGAAATGAGAAGTTTCCAGAGGCCGGGGAAAGTGTCTGGGACTCACTCTCGAATCCTTAGCTCCAGGGCTGGCATGTGGTAGAAGCTCAAAAATATTTGTGTGGGAATAAAAGAATGTTAGAATGAGCAAGTAAATGAGGAAGGCGGACTGACAGCAGACCAGGCTCGGCCAAGACACGTGCCCCAGACACTGCTAAGGGTCCCGGGAGGAGAGAAACTGATTCTGCCAGTGAGGTTTCAGGAGCTGGTGTGGTGATTCCTCTGGGGAGAAAACGACCCAGGTAGGGAACTCACATTTGCACTTCTAAGGAACACTCTGAGACAAATGAAAAAGCCCAGATCGGAAGTGGCAGAAGGAGCGAGAGTCGGAGTGCACAGCAGAGTCTGACTCGGTTTTCGTGGGCTCCCTGCGGCTGCGTCTGCGGGAAGCTGAGGTAAAGCTGAGGAACAGGAAGGCCCTCAGGAGGAGCTGAGCGCAACACTCGGAAGGTCTCGGGCACGAAGCTTGAGTGACTTGCCTTGTAATGTTCCGACTCCATAGGCCTTGCTTACAGCAATTACATCTTCCTTAAATTAACTACATCTGGTAGTTCACGGATGGTTATGTTTGTAGGCTAGTAGGAAAGACCAAAGGGAAGAGATGGGGCAGAATTAGAGAAGCCATGAAGGAAGGAAGGAAGGAAGAGAGAGAGAGAGAGAGAAAGAAGAAAGAAAGAAAGAAAGAAAGAAAGAAAGAAAGAAAGAAAGAAAGAAAGAAAGAAAGAAAGAAAGAAAGAAAGAAAGAAAGAAAGAAAGAAAGAAAGAAAGAAAGAAAGAAAGGAAGGAAGGAAGGAAGGAAGGAAGGAAGGAAAGAGAAAGAGAGGGAGGAAGGAAGAGAAGAAGGAAGAAGGAAGAAGAGAGAGAGGAAGGAAGGAAGGAAAGAAAAGAGGGACAGAGGGAGGGAGGAAGAAAGGAGGAAAGAGGGAAAAAGAAAAGAAGGGAAGTGAACGTACTTGATACCAATCAAAAAGTCTGATAAGAGCAAGTATTGTATTATTTGGGAATAACGGGAATCTACTTATTGTTAACGTGGTATAAATTGGCAAAATAATACCCTAGTATAGTGCTACCTTTTTGTGACACAAAACACATTTCATAACAGTGTTCTGCTGTATTAATGGGTGGATATACATTTAGAAAAATGTGAAAGCATCAGTGTGAAGAATATAGACTACAAGACTATAACCACCCTGGGGCAAGAAAGTCTGAGAGGGGTGGGGACATAGACCCCCAAGCTATAATTTCAGTGCTTTGTTTCTCTAAAAGGAAAACAAAGCAAAAGGAAAAACTAGATTTTGAGTATGTGGGAAAATGTTAACACATTTTAAAGCAGTAACAGGTACACAGACCTCACTAGTGTCTCTGTGCGTGAGAAATACATTGCAAAGGTAAACCAGGAGAGAATGCACGACAGCTAACTTGTGGGGCCCACGGAGGGCAGACCTGAGCCGGCCTGGGGGTGCGATCTGGTTTGAGTTCCGCCTCTCGCGAGGCTTTCACCATCACAAGAGTTCCCATCTCAAAGCCCGCAGCACCCGTCTCACTTACCGATGGTTCTCACTCGCACCACGGCTCTGGCTGTCCAGGAGCTCGTGTTTGGGGACACAGCAGAGTCACACACGTAGGTGCCCTGGTGGTAGTCGAAAATGTCATCCACTAGGATCGAGTCTCTCTTTTCCCCATAGAGGAGTTTTCCATTCTAGTCCAAAAGACAAGAAAGTTAAATACATTTCTTGAAGCAGCAAGATTTTATTCACCTGACTCTAATCGCGCCAATGGAAAAACTTCACACATCTGGCCAGGAAGGAGGCAGGTCGGTTTCAGATGAGGGCAAAACACAAGCTCTGAAGACGCTGCGCTCAGCACTGTGCCGGCCGATTCTTGAGTGAAGCGGCAGAGATTTCCTACTGCAGGGCGCGGGCCCGGCCGGTCCGCCCAGAGAGCCCTTCACCTCCCATTTCTCAGTGTGTGACCAGGCCCCTGAGAGTGTTTTAAGGAACAATACTTAAAAGAACATTTAAAACATGCACGTGCTGTGTGTGTGCGTAGGCACGCACTTCAGGATATTGCTATGGGTTTTCTGTAAATCAGAGTAATCCATAATAAAAAATCTAACTCTAATAAAAGATCTAACTATAATAAAAGAATAAATTTTAGATTAAAGTTATTAAGTAAATAAGCAGGGGCACACAAATATTACAAACCATGACTGAAGACCGAGAAAGAATGATCTTTTAAAATTTATTTTATTTTAATGGTACATTTTAGATGTACATAGTGATAACATTCATCATAGGGGATTTGTACCTGCACATGATATATGCTGCTGAGAAAGAGTGATTTGACTCTTACCAGACCCGAAGTCAAGTAAAAACCGAAATGTGTTCCTCGCCCAGCTTCAGTCTCATTTAGGTCTAACAGTGACTCCTTCCGCCCGCGGGATGAATCTCGAATCCCTTACCATCTGCCCTCTCTCACCGCTGTCCCATCGCTGTCCCACCGCTGTCCCACCGCCGTCCCACCGCAGTCCCACCGCCGTCCCTGCCACTGTTCCGCCGCCCTTGCCTGGCATCTAGCCGCTCTCAGGCACACCAGGAGGGACAAACACGGTCGCCTCTCGCAGGTGGCCACCCGACCCAGGCCCTGAGAAGTCAGGAGGCCGCACACGGGGCCTCAGCTGCCGCAGAGGAGGGTGCTCCTGGGTCCGTGCAGAGCCTTGAAGGATGTGTGGGGACGGACAGGAAGGCGAGGGTCATTTTAGGAGCATCCAAGGCAAAGGATGTACGAGAGGGGATCAAAGCCGTGAATGTTTAAATTCTTAAAAAATTATTACGATAAAAGACACATTGTCATTAATGCCCCTCCCAATGCTCCCCCTTGCTTGGAACACACGTTCTCGCCATTTTCTGAAGCAGTTCGGGAAGTCCTCTTTCCTGAGTGTCTTTACAAGGTGGGATGGAAACTACGGCGAACGCCACTGCCGAGTGCCTTCCAGCGGAAAGGCAGCCTCCTAAAAACACGACAGTGTGTGCTCATCCGCCTCACTCACTGGACGTGGCACTGTGCAAGAGTGACGGGACAAGTGTGCTGGAAGTAAGGGCGGGGAGTATTTTGAGGGGAGGCGATGGCAATGGGTCTTACTATAATAAAATTCTGTAAAACATGTAAACATGGTTTTCCAGTCACACCTCATATCTGGAGACAAGGCCAGGTGAAAGTGCTGATGGGCTTTGGAGGCAGACTTGCTTGGACTTTATTTAGTGCATGGTAGGCAGGGTGGAGCCGTAAGCGCCTTGCGAAGGTTGCATGAGTAAATGAATATACAAGGAGAAGAAAGGATTTCAAGCAGGAGGATCAAGTCAGCAGACATTAAAAAAAAAAAAAAGAATGGTAGTTAGGTATGGAAGCTGATGAAAATTTAAACAGAGGCAGTCACCGTCAAATTGAGGTCAGCAAGGACACGGGCATAGCAGGGACACAGGAACAACCGCTTATCACTGCAATCAGACGGGCCAATGTGTCGAGCCGGACCGGCGTGTGATACAGTTTCCACTGCGCTGGGCCTTGGAGTTTCCCACCCAGAGTGCCAGCAGCATGGCTCTTACAACTGCAGCTGAGAGGAAAGAGGTAACAAAAGCACTACAAGGTAAGATTCTGTTGTCTAAAGAGACGGCGAAATTCTTTCCCACGTATTATCCTGTATGATCTTTTCCAAAGGCTCCTCTGACTTGGCTTTCATAGATTCTATTTCTTCCCTTTTGTAAATGAGAAAAAAGAGATCCTAAAGTTCAAGTGAAAGCCAGCAAGAGAAAAGATGGTAAGTGAGAGAACTGAGAATCGACCAAAATTTTCTGTTTCATGTCTGACTGAGGAATTTCCCTTGCGCTTTGCCTGCCAACTGGTAGAAACTGGGAGTCCCCCAGTCTAAGTGTCTGGTGCAGTTCCTGTGGCCCGAGGACTCATCTGCAGTAGGGGAAAGTGTCGGAGAAGGGTCAGGCTGATTAGAGTGGGCAGCTACAGGTAGAAGGAAACACAAGGGCAAGGGGTGGGGACAGACAAGCTAAGTAGTTACCAGGTGACCTCAAGGATCAAGGGCACTTCAGAGGCAAAGTTAAGAGCTGGGGATGGATTCAGAGATAAACACTTAGAGATCACAGTAATGACAAAAAACAGAATTAGTGTGGGGGTGCATGGTAAGTCACAAGTGAGTACAGAGATGCCACGAGATCTCAGTTGAGCAGGATGTGAAAGGCGAAGTGCCCCTGGGTTTTAATCAGTGAGGGCATAGGGACGGCTTAGTGTGTATCGTCAAGCCTTTGAAGTAGAACTCAAAGAAAAGGAGAGGAAAAGAAGTTAGGAGAAAAGAATTTAGGCCAAGGATGATGGGAAACCCATCAAATAATGCAAGCACAGACGATTCTAGTAGGAAAGGTTAGCTGTTAGCTGCTCACGGAGCTCTCTTTTGCTCAGACATGAAGCAGTCGTGTAATCTGAAAGGAGGAACATTCACAGTGTGAATCACGCAGATGATGTCAGTGAGTCCTAGAAAGAACTGACGTGTGTGTTGTGGTTTATATCTAGATGCCCCCCAAACCCCCATGCACTCATAGATGGGGATTTGGGGAGCAGATTAGATCAGTGGATTACTCACCTGATGAATTTATAGCTGAAAGTGATGTTGGGAGGTGGAGTCTGGTGGGAAGAGATGGGTCACTGGGGTCGTGGCCTAAAAGGGTCTATCTCCCTCCTCCTCCCTTGATCTCTCTGCTTCCTGCCTGCCATGCTATGAGCTGTTTCTCGTCTGCCAGGCCCCACCATCACGCCTCCCTGCCTTGGAGCCAGCCGACTGTGGACTAAAACCTTTCCAAACTTTGAGCCGAAATAAACCTTTCCTCCTTCAACTTGTGGGTGTCAGGTATCATGCCTCAGCAAGAAGAAAGTAACTAAGTGTGCACAAATAAATAAATAAAAACCTAAAGACATTACAAAAGATTTTTAAATGAATGTGTCAGTCAAGAAGGGTCAAGTTCCTCTTCCCAATTGGGGTCATTATTGCAATTTTATACTATAGTGTCATGAAGCTCTACTGCCTACCAGGCAGGACAGCACTTGGCAGCACCACGCCTGTGGAATGATTCTATAGGAGTGGCACGCCCTGAAAGTGGGTAGCACATTGGAATTCCCACCGGGGATTCTATCACACGGTCTGGGGGTGCTCCCAGGATTTTTGTTTCTAGCTCTGTACTACAAGATGGATTTCAGGTTTTCGTGTTTGTTTTGATGTTCAGTACATCACAGACTCATCGTGTCCAGACCTGTAGGCATCAATTCTCTGTCACGTCTAACTAAATTAATCTCTCCTTCCTCCAACATGGTAAATACTGCCAGAAAGACCCAAAACATTACAGTGATCTCTTCAATACCTTGCCATCTAAGCGTGCAGTCTTTTCTTTTATTCCATAAAGATATCGTTAGCATCTGCCACCACCATTCTGTTCCAACGCTGCAGATGAGGAGGAGGACTCTGCTTGTGAAGGTCAAGCACAGCAGCAGGTTCCCAGTAACCACACCACGTGAACAACCCACAGACTTCAATTGCACGCCGACCCTAATACTGAGCAGCTCCTCACTCACTGAACCTGCCCTTTGTTTCTCTGTTTCTGTTATTTGTGTCTTTCTTGCTTGCTGAGTGTAGCATCAGTCTCTCGCCCCGATTATCTGACATTACATTTACACACAAATGCTGAGCTAATGTTTATCTTTTAGTGAAAAGTGATACAGTAAATTGATGATGGGCCAGATGTCAATCCCTAGCCAAGGACTTGGGTGAGTTAGTATGCAGACTGTTCATGAACACTTAGAAAAGAAAGTGAGTGTCAACATCAGACAACTGTCATTCACTAAAAACAATCACACTGAAGTTATTTCCTCTGTAACTGAATAGTTCAAGCAGAGGCCCGGGGGAACAAGGCGGCGCATTACTTTTTTTGTGTGTGCTAAGGATTGAACTCAGAGCCTTGTGCTTGCTAGGCACACTACCACTGAGCTAAATCCCCGAGTCCCTATTACATCTTCACTATAGTACAAAATTGGAAAAATACTTTCATGAGCTCCCTGTTAACCAAGATGCTTCTAGGCTGCATGGTGAGACATGTGGGTGCATACTGAGTTAATTGAGCAGCAAGGCCCCTAGGCAGTGGGCTAATGAATCAGCCGTAACTAGAAGTGTCCCCTGAGTCAGCAACTAAGATCCCTGGCTCAATACTTGCTCATTCAGTATTTTTAGTAGCGGTTTGAGTGATCTCATACGGTGCATGCGACATGTATCTCATCTACAAGCTTCACAAATCTAGGAACGATCCATAATATGCTGGATTTTAAAATCAGAATTCCAATTTCTTGATGCACACACTGATGAGCTAACACAAACAACTGAGAATTCAACAGGGATAAAGTGAAACAGCAAATATGGATTACAAATTCTACTCCACAGGCCAGAGATGAGGGCATGCTCACATGACTGCTGGATTGCAGTTCTTGTGAAAAAGCTCTGCCTGCCAACTTGGAATGATTCAACTATATAATGGGACGATCCAAAAGCTGGAACGACCGTAGGCTACATCAACAACCTGTTGGGAACAAAGAAGGAAATAGTTCTTCCGTTTTTCCCACTGATGACTCAGCAAGTAGATTACTGTATTGAACGGGCAGTGGGAAGTTGTCCAGATTATAGGAAATGTTCCCCACGAGAATGATCAGATGGGCCAATATATCGAGTCCAGTAACATATAGAGTTCAAACATATAAAATCTAACCTGCCTTTACTTCTTCTCTATCTAGAGACTCTCTAGCCTTTGGGTGTAGTCAGTCTTAGCCGCAGTGCAAGGCTCACAGAGCACCCGTTACCCCCAGACAGACGTCAGTGACAACGAGAAGCAGGCCAAGAGGAAAACAGAAGAGGCAGCAAGCTGTGTGCGAAACCCCCACAGAACGCAGGGCCCAGAAACCACCTGACAGCCACATCAGCACTGTGACGAGTGAGCCTGGTATATACGTGAGAGCATCTCAAGCCACCGGTGGCAATGTTATTCGGAGCACAAGTCCTGCGACAGGAGGTCACAGCAAGGTCATCAAAGCGCGTATCTTGGTGTCCTAAGCCACCTCAGGAGACACTCTCCCACTGCCCTTTCTTGTGATTTTGCATTGTTTCAAAGACTTGCTTAGCTGAAGATCATAAAATGTATTGTCTTATTACATGTAATTATCATTTATTTAAGGGGTCTGTTTATGTTGAAGCTATTTTTCAGTATAGTCTAGAAATTAGGAAAATAAGAAAAATGTTATTAGACTAATAGATAATTTCCTTTATTTCTGAATTCTCAGTCATTCAATGATTAAGAAACTTCAAGCACAGTAGCCTAAGCAGGTTCTGGTGCCATCCCTGAGGCTGCTCTGGGCTGGAAGGTGAGCATAATTTGGTGGAGGAAGCGCTGATGGAGGAAATATCTGACCCTCTCTAACGCTGGCATCAGACCCCAGTTCTGCTTAAGGCCAGCCCAGGTGCAGAGACAAGCCCAAGTCTACACACTTCTGGGGGACCTGGCCTCTGCCCCGCCCACCCTGAGTAGCTGAGCAACAACCTAAACCCTCCCGTAGCCTGGGGCCCGTCACACAGCCCTGCCCACTGCAGGTCCCTCCCAGCCAGAGAAGACAACACTGTACTGTCAGAGATGATGGCAAGCCCAGCAGCACCTTCGTCTGACCCCTGGGTCCGGCCAGTGGTCTCTACAGACGGCAGAGCACAGCCCACAGTACACAGGCAGTGGCCAGGCCTGCTGGAGAGCCCAACTCCAAGGCCTGCTTGTCTGGTGTAGTGATTTATATCTAGATGGTCCCATGAAACCTCATGTGCTTAGAGGAAGTGACTTGTGGAAGGTGATTAGATTATGGGGTGCTACAGCTGGTTTGGTGTTAGGAGGAGCAGCCTGGTCACTGAGGGTGTGACCTGGAAGGGTGTGTCTCCCTCCCCAGATCCTCCTTTTCCTCTCTCTTTGCTTCTTGGCTGCCATGAGGTGAGCAGATTGTCCTCCGGCTAGGCCCCTCTGCCATTCTCTCCTGTCATGGAGCTGAAAGACTGTAGACTGAAACTCTACAAATATGAGCCCAAACCAATCTCTTCTCCTTTAATTCACAGGTGTCCAGTATTGTGTCTTAGCAAAGAAAAGTGAATAAGATATCTGGGGTTGCTACCAGCTGGCCCATCCTCAATCTCAGCTTAGACTCAACGGTAAAGATTGGTCACCACCAATGAACACTTACAGAAACTAGAAGCAGCGGTCATTTCCTCAAATGCATAGCAACTGACTCAAGGATGTGCAAATTATGAACGATACAGAAACATGACCAAAAGAAACTCTATAGCTCCAATGATGAACCTTGAAGAAACAGAGAGTCGTGTGATTACCAACAAACAAATCAAAGTAATTCTCCTTAAGAAGTTCAGGGAACTACAAGAAACTACAGATAAAAAATCGATGGCATTTTGAAAACAATTCATGAGCAAAATTAGAAGTCTGAAAAAATAGAAATGATTTTACAAGACAAATTGAAATCCTAGAGATAAAGAATACAATTACAGCTACAAAAATCCAGTAGAAAGCTCTAAAAGCAGACTCAAACAAGCAGAAAAAAGAATCAGGTCAGAGAGCTTGAAATTATCCAGCAGAGAAGCAAAAAGAAAAAGAATGAGAAAGAATGAAGAAAAGATAACCAATTGGAAGTACTAAAGAAAAATCTGCCAAAGAATACTTTGCCTAGAAAACCTGCCCTTCAGACATGAGAGAAAAATAGTAACTTTTACAGTAAACAAAAGCTAAGAGAGCTCAAAACCACTGAGCTCACTTTGTAACGACTAAAGGAAATTCTGTAAGTTGAAGTGCAAGTCTCATAATTAATAACAAAACGTGAAAGTAAAAGAAATCAATGGTATAATATATACTCATATTCATGTTACTTTAATACTATAATAGTGTTACATAAAACAATTTTACCCCCACTATTAGGGTTAAAAAGCAAAACTACTAAAAAAAAAAAAAAAGACCATAACTACAATAAATTGTTAAGGGATACAAATTACAAAATCATATCAATTTTGATATCAAAATCATAAAAGTTGGGAGGGAAGGAAAGTAGTTCTGCATGTAGTTATTAGAACACTTTGTTAAAAGGGTAAGACTGTTATATTAAGCCTTACAGTAATCACAAAACAAAAAAGCATGGTGATTTTACAAAATAAGAAAATATTCAAAACATACAACCACAGAAAACCAACAAAACACAAAAGAATACAGCAAGAGAGGAAGAAAGAAAAAATGATCTTCAAAACTAACACAAAATGAATTATAAAGTGTCAGGAGCAAGCGCTTACCTATGGAAAATCAAAAAGACAGGAGCGTCTTGGTGGATTAAAAGAGAACTAAGATCGAAGCTTGTTTCTTTCTGACGGAAAGGTAGCTACCCTCTTTTGGTTTCATTTGGATGGAATATCTTTTTCCATTTCTTCACTTTCAGTCAACGTATGGTTGCCAGTAAGGGGAGTCTCATAAAAGACGTGGTTAGATTTCAAACCTCATGTGTGTGTGTGTGTGTGTGTGTGTGTGTGTGTGTGTGTGTGTGAGACAGAGAGAGAGAGAGACAGAGATGTCAAATTTCTAATCTTATTTTTCACAGAAATGGAGAAAAAAAAATCCTTCAATTCACATGGATCTACAAGAGACCTCAAATAGCCAGAACAATCTCGAACAAAAGGAACAAAGCTGAAGCATCACACTCCCTGATTTCAAGCTACTCCACACAGTCATCAAAACAGCGCAGAGAAGGTGTAAAAACAGATTCACCAGCCAATGGAACAGGATGGAAGAGCGGAAGTAAAGCCACACATTTAAGTTCAACTGATTTCCGACAAAGATGCCAAGAGCACACAGTGGGGAGAGACAGTCTCCTAAGAGAGTGTGTCAGGAAAGCCGTTAGCCGCATGGAAAAAGAATGAAACTGGACCCTTATCTCACACTGTATATAAAAATAACCTCAAAATCTATTAAAATTTTGCATTTAAGATCCATTGCTGTAAAAATGCAAGGAAACAGAAGAAAAGCTCTACTACATTTATCTAGGCAACTACTTTTTATGGTTATCACCCCAAAATCACAGGAAGCAGGAGCAAAAATAAAGAATGGGATTGTATCAAATCACAAAGCTTCTGCAGGTGAAGGAAACAAGTAACAAAATGATGAGGCGACCCACAGAATGGGAGAAGATATTTGCAAACCACGCATCTGGTAAGAGGTTAGTACCTAAAATACATAAGGGGCACTAACAATGCAACAGCAAAAAACAACTGAATTGAAAAATGGGTAAAGGACTCGCAAGATGATTCTTAACAGAAGACATATAAATGACCCACAGGTACACAAAAAATACTAAACATTGCTAATCATCAGGCATGTGTCAATTAAGGCCCAAGGAGATATCACCTTACATCTCTTAGAGTGTTTTTATAAAACACAAAAGAGATAACAAGTGTCCATGAAGAGGTAGAGAAAAGGAACTCTCAAACATTGTTGGTGGGAATATAAATTGCTACCATCTTTGTGAAAAATGCTACAGAGTTTCCTTGAAAAAGTTAACAATGGCAGTACCACATATGCAGCAGTCCACTTGCGGGCATACATCCAAAGTGACTGAAGTCAAAGGCACAATTTACATTTCCTGTTTCATTGCAGCATTACTCCCAAGAGCCGAGGCATGGAGCCAACCTGAGTGTCCATTAGCTGATGAAGGTATGAATAAATGTTGTGTATAAATGCAAAGGAATACTATTCAGCCGTATCAAGAAGGACATTCTGCCATCTGTGACCACATGGAAGGACCTGGAAGGCGCACACTAAGTAAAACAAGCTAGGCACAGGAAGACAAATGCCACATGACCTCACTCCTATCTGGAGTCTAAAACAGTCAGACTCACAGAAGCAAGCGTAGACAGGTAGTCAGGAGAGGCTGAGGAGTTGGGAAGAAGGAGGGATGCTGGTCAGAGTAAATGTTTCCGTTTTGAAATCTATCGCATGGCAGGTTGACTACACTCAATAATAATGTGTGGTATATTTCATGGCAACCAAGAAAGCAAATTGAAAATATGTTATTTCGAAAAGTGGTAATTAAGCAATGTGATGCATGTATTAACTAGCTTGACTTAAAGGCTCCACAGTAATACACACATCAAAACTTCACAGTGTACCTCAGAAAGGTAGACAATAATGATTTGCTTATTAAGAATAATAAAAATAAGACACTAAAATAAAGTGGTTGAAGAAATGTTTGTAAAAGTAGGGAGAAGTTCAAATAATTCCTAAATTACCTATTCCGCTGTATCAAAACACTTTAAAATATATGCTAATTCATTTCATTTAAACTACTAGTCTCTCCTTAGTTTATTAAATAGAAAGTCTTGGGCTAGTATCTGTTTCTTCTAAGAGAAAACCTTTTTTGGTCTCTGAGTAACTACTTAGAAAATAGTGACACAGAGTATATTAACTATTGTTATTCTTACACTGTTTCGTTAGGAGATTTTGTTTTTTTTTCATAAAAGTACCCCAAAGGTAGCAAGCCGCGCATATCCGCCGTGTGTCCCTGTCCAGCGCCGTCCGGACTCGGCAAGGCCGCGCTGGCTCCTCTGGGCTGGTTGTGTCTGCGACCCAAGACAGGTGCAGGGTCTGAGCGCCCTGCAGACCGGCCTTCGGCACGAGGGCGCTCTGCCCTGCTCAGTGTCCTCCCTGCCAGTGCGGTCTCGCCGCCCTGAGGTCTGTGACTGACTGGTCACTGTGTGCACCACGTGTGTCTGCGTGTTTGGGTGCACACACACAGAGGCACTTCATGAAACGCAAGCTGAACTGGGACCAGCCGGAATCTGCGTGGGCAGGCACAGTAGGGGGGATGAATGCGATCAGAATAATTATACACACTGAGCCCCTCCCCGAGGACCACGCGCAGCTAGGAAGGAAATTAGGGCGAGGGGAGCCGAACGGGAACGATTAAAGTGGGTTACATGCATGTACAAATGTGCCAAAATGAAAGCCATCAGACCAATATGCACTTACCAAAAATATGGAAATTTTTCTAAAATTTTAAAAAAGAAGGCACCATGCAGCAGCCGTCCTTGCTGGTCTCTCAGCGCAGCTGCCACGCAGTGCAGACCGCCGGTGACTGTCAGAGCAGGGAGCCGGGCTGCCGCATGCCCCGCGCTCAGCCTGGCGTGCGCCCCGGAGCGTGCACGCGCATTCGCCTGTGACCCCCACCCCACCCCGGGGCAGAGACCGCAGACTGCGCGGGCCAGACGCTTTGAACGCAGGAAAGCTTTGTTCTCCCAAGAGCCCTAAAAGCACCACACACACTACTGGCCTCTCTCACTAACCGCATTAGAAATTATAATTTCCCATTAACCGCATTAGAAATTATGACGTGATCATGTTTGGTAGAAATAGAACCCTACTGTGGCGGTCATTCCTAAAATCTTTCTACAACACAAAGATGAGGCCAGACACCACGTCACGCACCCTCTCTTCCGGGACACGTGTGAGAACATCTGTCCACGTCTCAACACAGAGTCTCAAGAATCAAGGGAGCCAGTGGGGTGCTGGCGCATGCCTGTAATCCGAACACTCCAGAGCCTGAGGCAGGAGGATGCTGTGAGCTTGAGGCCAGCCTGAACTACACAGGGAGGCCCGTCTCAGAAAACCAAAACCAAGACACAAGCGAGCTGCTGTCTTCTCACACCATATAATTGTGCCCTGAGGGTCTCTTCTGTTGAGTTTCGGGCTGCACGGAACCCCCAGATGTTTGGCCCGTATGTTTGACTTGCACCAGTGGCAATTCAAGATAGTATTTTTTATATCAGCAAACATACATATTAAGAAGTCAAATTCAAAGTTTGGCATGATTTTTTAAGGCAAAAGATTGGACTTCAAACAGTTATGGGTTCGTGGAGTCACTTAAAGTCTGTTCCCAGAGTCTCCACTGGCAGAGATCCTTGCTTGCTTGCTTTTCTTCTTCCTTTCTCTTTTTGTTTTTGGTTTTTTTGAGACAAGGTCTCACTATGTAGCTCAGGCTGGCCTCGAACTCTCAGTGTTCCTCCCGTCCCAGGCTGTCAGGTGCTAGGATCACAGGCGTGCACCACCACACCCAGCTCCAGGCTCTGGTTTCTTTCCCAACCCTGGGAGACGTCTTCTCAGGCTGCCTGGACCCTTGGCAAGGCCCCTGCTCCTAGCGGCAGCGACGAGAGTGCGCCTGCGCTTCTGCGGCACCCCACACCAATCAGCCTGCTTCTTACCCTATATGTCACAAATACACAGGAACGATGGAAATTTTTTTTCTGCAGTGATCAGGAGGATGACTCTAAAAATCCTAATATTTTGGGGTGACACTCATCCAGAACAGCAGGTCCTCTGCACGGGCCAAGCGCCAGCCTCTGGGTGGCTCTGACGCAGAGCTTCAAACCCACATTTCCACAAAACACCTTCGATATGCTGCCGTGACGAACACCACCCCTGCATGAAGTTCGGACAGTTCGTCCTTACCTGGTACCAGGTCACCTCTGGCCTGTGCGTGTCCCCTCGGCAACTGACCGTGGGGCAGCGAATGGAGCCCAGGGTCCCGAGAAGCAGGTACTGCTTGTGTGGCGCAGAGGTGTTGCAAGGTGCAGCCACCCGAGGCCTCACTTCTAGGACTGTCTTGACACAGCAGGCCACATCCTGGGGGCCCCTAGGAGAGCAATACATCCCCGTGAACACAGGCGTTTAACAAGATAATAGAGAATTGGGAAATGCTTTTGAATAGGAATGCACTTGGGGGGACCTTGTCCTGGGTCTACAAATGTATGTCCCGGCCTCAGTCGCCTCTGGGGTGCTGAAGTGAAGCGTGCTCTTGCTCTGAGTGATGTGAGAGTGGTCACCACCAATCTCCTCGATTGGACCCCCGTCCCCACGTTGTCGGTACCACTGGACGTCCGCAAGGTCCTTGCTACCACTGCAGGGCGGGGATCCGGGGCTCTGCGCTGGGGTGTGTTGACTTCGGTGGGAGAAATGTGATCTCCATGGCTCTGGGAAATCACAAAACAAGACAAACTCCTCTTCCCTTCCTGGGGAATATATCCAGAGGAGTCTTTTTGTGGAGCAGCCTAAAAATCACAATAAAAAAGCAATGCAGAAGCACATCAGAAGATGGGACTCAAACTCATACGCACAGGTAGCACCGGGTGTGAAGGGTTAACGCGCGTGTGCGTCTGTCCTCCTCACTGACCCTGATGTAGGGAGGAGAAGCTCGTCCCTACCCCTCCCGGGGGCTGCAGCACGCCTGACCCTGCTTCCCGAGCTGTCCCAGGCCCGCTGCGCGGCCCAGGATGCCTGGCTGCGGGGCTGGGCTCCCTCCTTGTCCTTGCCGGAATCAGGTGAAGGCTGTTCACAGGGTCACTCTCCTCCCACTCCCCTGCTGACGGCAGGAAGGAAGTGCTGTGCATAAACATGTCACTGCATATCTCTCCGATCATCTGTCACTTGGGCTGTCACCACCGCCCCCAGTGCTGGAGTGCAAGTGAGAATCCTACCTGCCGTGTTCAAGCCTGCGATCCTCTCTCCCGCCACGAGACAAAGAAACACCCAGCCCCAACGGAGCATGGTCCTCCCTGGTCACTGTCATTGCCTCAGTGGCTTCACTCTGTCGCCAGCATGGAGGAGGTGGTGCGTCTGAGCCCTTTCTCGGGCATGCTAGTCGTTTCTGAAATGGGAAATGGGGAAATCGGAGCCTGTGACCTAAGCGCAAGCCACGCAGGAAGCTTCGATGGGGCAGGTCCCGCCCAAAGGGGCAGCCGCACCCCGGCTGTGGGCATTTCCAGGGGTGGGAAGCTCTTCCTGTGAGCCCAGGCGGGCCTGCACACCCAGAGGAGGGGCACCCAAACCTCAGGACCCGTGACCGCAGCACACAGGCGGGGGAGGCAGGACCCGTGACGCTGCTTCCCAGGAGTAAGTTGGAAAAAGTTAAGTTCACACTTTTCTGAAAAGATGGCCCAAGTTGTGCAGAAATGGCACCTCCGTCCCAGCTCAGGAGGCTCGAGGCGCCCCTCTCCTCGGAGCACGCCGTGTGCCCTTAGAGAGGAGTGAGGCACCAGTCACAGGCCGTGTCACCCCTCCTCCGGATCCCCGGGGAGAGGCCAGAGCGGGAGTGTCCTCACCCCCACTCTGCACTTTGTCCCCATTGCGGTGGGACTTTTAAATCATTCATAAGCAATTCAAACAAGGATATCGTATGGGTAACACTTGATTATTGCTTAATTTTGTTTGAGTAGGAAAAACAAATAAAACCTGAGCAGAAAATAGGACAATTTTGTCTGTGTTTCAAAGAGTTATTATCAGTAACATTCAAACAACTTGTGTCTTGCTCTTGAGTTTATAAGAACAAGGTGAGTTCCCCTGAATTTTAGTTAAAATTTCGCTCTAAAATACTCCCATATTATCTAGGCTTAAAGGGAGTTGGGGATAATAGCACAGACAGAGGCTGATCACGTACCAGGGTGGGGATGAGCCAGGTACCTGCCGTATGGCCCAAAGGTTCAGGTGCCGAGGTGGGGGCCACAAGAGGACACAGCACCCAGGAGCGTGGCTAAAGGATGGCCAAGGGGACAGTCCTTGTCCACCTAACACCAAGATGAACAACTACTGTACCATTCAACAAAGAATGTCCAAGGATAACAGAAAAGCAAATAAAAGAGAAGAAAGGACAGAACTTCCATTAAATGTCATATCGTCACTCTAAAAGTGCCTTTTAAAAATCTTACGGCATCCATACTTTTTGGGCAAGTGGCAAAATCAGTCTCTCTCTCTCCCCCTCTCTCTCTGCCTTTCTGTTTCTCTATTTTCTATCTTTCTTCCTCTCTCGGTCCTCTGTCTCTCTCTCCGCCCCCCACACGCATATCCTTCTGTCCAGCCCGGAGTTCTCAGGCCCTTGGGCAACCTCTCTCCTCTCCCCGACTCCTGCAGGACCTTTCTTTCCACGTAGCTCCCCTTTTCTCAAAAAGAAACACTCAGCTTGTCTCACTTTGCAGATGCTTTACCTCCAACCCTTTCCAGCCCTCACACGCCATGTCCCCAACATCTCAGGAGCCAACAGAAGTGAGTGACTTGAGTGTCTGTAAGCCGAGGTTGACAGTGTGGTCAGGGCTAGAGCACCTGCCAGCATGGGCACCGCCAGGGGAGCAACCCAGCATGTGAGGAAGTAACTGTGAGTGCATCGTTCACAATCAGTGCAGAGACCGTGAGCTGCAGGTGTCCTGGGCACCCAGCTGGAGCAATCCCAGGGCGCTGGGGCCAGGGTGGGACACAGAGAGGAGTCGGGGGGACAGCAGCCAGAGGGACGCCACGGCCAGGGGATCGAGGCCCCAGAGGACGGGACAGATGAGTTCCCACGAGGAGCAGCGGCCTTGAGGCGTGGTCAGGCCACTGGGACATGACCGTGACCAGGGACAGGCCCAGAGGGAAGCAGAGCAGAGATCGCCAACCACTAAGTCGGTCAAAGTCTGCGGAGACGCTGGACACTGACATCAGAAACTAGAGGGTCAGGCGTGAGTGGACTGCACAGGGTCCGCTCAGTGTGGCCACAGGTAGCCGGTGAGGGATGGATGGGAGAGTCTCGGCAGGGCCCCAGGGAGGGAGCAGGTCACAGAGAGAAGAGAGCCTGCTGCCACAGCACTCTCTAGGCCCCTGCAGAGGCTGGTCTTAGAGCAGAAGCAGGCAGCAGTGGCCCGGACTGGGATGCCAGGGTCAGGTCGGAGGTTCAGGATGCCTCCACCTGGCGGCTTGAAAGCAGGGCGTGCTGTGTGGGGGGACACAGCACCAGGGTCACTGCATTCTTCATCTCTTTGGTGATAATTGGGGCCTCCGCTTACCAGGACGGTAGTCAAGAATGAGGCAGGATGAGCAACCACCTTGGAAGGGGAGCTCCTTCTCACCCCTCTCCCCGTACCCCAGACCCCCGGAGAGCCATCTCCCTATCACTGGCCTCCAGATGCATCATCTAAAGAGCAGGCTGAAACCTCCACCCCCCGATGCCCACAGGACTGAGAACTGCCCCCAAACACCCAACACCAAGCCCTGTAGGATTCCGCTGTTTTCCAGGGAGACCTGCCCTGTCCACCGGGAAGGAGACGTCCCCCTGTCCTCTCCTTCAGGGCACCAGCTGGAAGCTACGTCTCTGATCCTTCATTTTATGTGACCTTTCGTATGTACACATTCTCGGCTAAAAAGAAATCTCACTCTTTTCCTCCCTCGTATTAAGGATTGAACCCACGCCCCTTGCATTGAGCCACATCCCCAGCCCCCTTTAAATTTTTATTTTGAGACAGGGTTTTGTAAAGTTGCTAGAATGCCCAGGTTGGACTTGAACTTGCAATCCTCCTACCTCAGCCTCCCAGAGTTCTGGCATGACAGGCGGGCACCATCACACCCATGAAAATCTCTCCTTCCTAAAACTTCTTTCTCAGCCAGGACAGAGACTGCACACCTGCAGAAACCGAGTCCCCACCCCCCACCCCATTTGGTCCAGCCTCCCCTCTCCAGGAACTGTGTGCCTGGGTAGTAGGGGGAGTTCAGAGCCTCTTGTTAGAATTTTTCGTCACCGCCATGAGGCCCTGGTACCTCAGTCTTGTCCCCCAACTAGATTGGAGCTCTGAGACTACAGGGATCCAGTTTCCAAAATAACATCAATGCCTGATGCAAAATAGAAATCAATTCTGTTGAGAAAATACGTGAGAAATACTGTAGGAGGACTCAGACATATGTCGCTATATTACAGCACACTGTGCCACTTCAGGTAGGTCACTTGGGTTCTTTTGGGGCTTTAGTTTGGGCTGCAAGGTAAGTTTATTGGGACCCTACCAGTAACCTCCCCACCTTAGGTCTAGGCAGAGACTTAAAATTTCTAGGGGTCAAACAAGAAGTTCATTTCTTCAATAACAACAGAAAACTCTCCCGACCTGTGAATCACGGGGCTGGATGACGCTAAGATCCTCCCGGCTGTACTACTCTGCAACTCCACGTCCGGATGACCGAGCCTGCAGTCTACTGAGTGCCGTGGGCTTGGCCCTAGGAGCTTCCGTCCCAGCCAGGAGATGACAGACACCCCTCTGCGATGTGTGGTGCAAGTGCCTGCTGCCACCCAGCTCAGGCTGCCTGGGCCCCGGTCCAGAAGCAACATTCCTTCTGGGACTGTGTTTCTCAACTTATTTTGACGATAGAAATCACCAGAATCACTAGTTACAAATTCATCTTCATGTGCCCCCAAAGACATGCTCCTCAGACTCCCGAGGAGAGCGAGAGAGAGAATCTGCTTTGTGAGCAGTGCAGAGATAGTCACCATGGCGCCAGAGTGTCCCGGCAGGGAAGCCCTGCTCAGCAGAGCGCAATGGGCCACAGCTGAGCTAGGATAGCTGTCTTCCTCACTGTCAGCCCCCAGAAAGCAAAACGACAAAGCCATCCTGAAGCCCCACATACCACCTGGCTTGTTTCTCGGTGTCTACCTCTTTACGATCCTCTAATGTGGGAACGATGCCTGTCAACTCACCATCACCACCAGGCTCCCAGGAACCACAAGGAGCCGAGTGAGTGCAGCTTCGGACAACCCAAACCAGAACAGGCTGTGAGCTCACAGCAGGGAGCGGCAGACGAGTGGCGCAGAACAATTCACTTAGCATCTGCGGACACCAGGCGTGACGCGTGCTGTCTTTCTCCCTCCCCAGGGGACAACCTCGGTTCACGTTGCTGGGAATGGTGACTTGTGCATAGCAGTGTGCATGATGACCGTATACTTGCTGTGTGCCAGAGAAGGAGCTCGTATCTCGACACAGAGGGTCTCAGGGCTTCTGGTTTTGCTGTCGCCACATGCCGTAGGTCACAAAAGGAGAGGACAGCGCGCGGGATGACTTTGAGAATCTGCAGGGTCCCTTCCCCACAGTGTTTTCCCGATGTACTTTGGGGAAATGCAATTTATTTTGTCACAGACTGCAGTCAGCAGTCAGCAAAGGTAACTTCAACCACTTTTGGGAAGACTGAGGTAAAATTTTTACTGATCAAAGCTTTTGATGGGAGAAAAGAAGAGAAAGTGGTAAATAAGGCAGTTCTGGGTCCCAGAAAGAGGAACCTAAAACACACATAGAAAAAGAACCCTGTGGTGTGATGGGCTGCGGTTAATTCAGCCGAGACTGTGATTCCTATACGGTTCGTGAAAGCCTGAAGCTCCAGTGTGGAGGGATAACAGGGAACGCCGCGGTGCCTGCCCCTAAAGCTGTTACGGTCAAGTCTAGATGGTTGTTTGAACTTGTGAACACCCGAAATCCCTCTACTTTTAACCCTCCCCATAAAATGCTCAAAGCACCGTAGAAAATTAAGTTTATAAGCACGAGTTTTAAAAGAGAAGAGTTCCATATAGGCGAGATACAGTTGTTGCCAGCTGACGCACAACAGTTATTCTTCAACATTCCATGAACAAGAATCGTGTTACCAGATCATTTTGAAAATTATTAAAGCTCACTTCTCAATTTATATTTTCAGGTTAGGAGGGCCAGCAGGAAAAATAAAATGTCTTACCTTTATTTCCTGTTCTTAAGACATAACAAAAGAGGAAGCAGACTTCAAGCCCTTATGTCAGTGATGCTGGCCTCATTTCTGACGAAAGCCGTGCGAAAAGGGTCCATTTTCAGAGAGTTCACCAAGATTTCTTCCTAGCCAGAGAGTCGCCTGGAGAAGACATGAGAGCTGTCAAATGTGCAGTGTGGACAGAGTGAGTTGTGCCTGGAGAAAAAAAGAAGACCTGAGATATGTCGCAAATGACCCTGGATTGGAAAATCCAACGTTCACACCGAGGAAAATAGGATTCACCACCTCTGTCTGTAGAAGGCCATGCCCAGCAGATGAAGCATCTAAAACCCTTCTCTGGTAAAACCTCCTTGACAAGAAAGGTTTGTGGTTGGGTTTAGTCGAAAGGGTGAGTAAGCCCATTTCTCTTACAGGAATTTCCTGCACGGCCTGTTAACATTCAATGCAGTTTCTTCACTCTGGTGTTTTTTAAAAAATTTTTTTCTTCTTCTAAAACTAACCCTCAACATTGTAAGCTTTAAGATCAAAGATAGAGGTTTTCTTGTTATCAACTTTTTAATTCTATAAAAAATCTCTGGCACCGTTTATTTGAAGCAATTTTTTGACCCAGAGAGGGAGAAATATAACAGTAAAGCCCCAAATCTAGGGAAGTCTTTTGTAGCTGGTGTTAAGAGGAAACTTCAGGCTATAATACAGAATTTAAACTTTCACCACAATTAAAACCAGGTAATACTTAACGGTGCTTCAAGACCACATTGGTCACAAAAGAAAGTTGTCTAGAAAGCTTCTTAAGCCCAGATTGCATTCACCCTCGAGAAGCTAATATTCTAGTAAAGACAAAGCTGATACATCTAAGCACACCACAGCGCTCAGGCTATTCCCCACAAAACCAGACAGTAATGTGCAACACAAACGGAGACCAGCTTCATTTCAGGACAAAGATGAGGTAAGTGCTTGCCTGATTTGAAGGTGGGAGAAGAGAAGAGGCATTAACAACTATAGACAGGATTGAGGCCAAAGATGGACCCACCATTGGTCACAAAAACCAGAGATGCTCAGAGAATGCAAGATTTTCTTTTAAGCCCCTTGAAAGGGTGGTAACGGCAGTGGAGAGGAGAGCGCTGGTACCTGTAGCTCTCTGCACACCTGGTGATGCAGGGTCCGCATGAGCATGAGGGAGCAAGGCCGCAGACCCGGGAACCTGGGATGGAAGGAAGAGGCTAAACAGAAGGTGCTGGCCGTGAGAGCTATTCATAACGAACTGCTGAGTTAAACTGGGCTACTCCAGGATTCGAGAGCTGTCCTTGTCCAGGTCTGGAAATCCCCACGCAGATCTCAAAGTTGTGTCTCAAGTTATTTAGAGAGGTGGTCTCCTAAAGTGAAATTACCAATACTTTTTCCCCTGGAATCAAACTTGCTATTTTAAAGTGTATTTGGAGGGAAAATGTAAAAAAAAAAAAAAAAATGCAGGAAATAACTGAAAGATAACAGATTCTTGAAGAGGCAAGTGACACAATCCTTACACCATATTTAAGCATGTTACGATATCTCTACAGCAAAGCCAGTGTGGTGTTAGTGCCTGGAGAGAAAGATGATCTTTGAGACAGTGTAATAGTGCAGAGATAGGTCTAACTGGACCTGGGAATTTAGTAAAAATGAAAAGGAGCATTCCAAATCGGTGAGTAGAGGATGACTTTTTTAAAAGAAGTGCTGTGATAACTGGGCCATCTTATGGAAAATAGTACAATAGACCCATTCCTCCTGCTATGAGGCAGAGTAATCCACACGGATTGAGGGTTTGAAATGAGCAATGAGTCTATATACTTATTAGAAGAATGAGTTAATTCCTTGGTAATCTGAAAATAGGTAAATACCAAAAGTAAAGTAAAAAGATACACGACAAATTGGGAGAAAATATTTGCAACATACATCACAAAGTCTTAATATCTATAATATACAAATGGCTTTCAACAATGGCAATGAAGAGACTGACATCTCTACAGAGAACTGGATAGAGCCAAAGACAGGCGTCCTATACAATGCTGGTGGACGTGCAAGATGATGTGGCCACTGCGAGGAGGGAATTTGGTAATGTGAAGTCAAGTCACCTCTGTACTGCTCTCTGAACTAGCAACACTCCATCCAGGAATCTATTCCAAAAATAGTCTAGCAAAGAAATGTAAAAATATGTAGCATAAGACTATACCTCTTATGACTTGTAAGAGGAAACTTACAACTGTTGTTTGGGAACTGTGGGGACCAGTTCAATAAACTACCGTATAGACACACAAAGGTGAATCATGTGTCTGTACAAAAGAATGAGAAATAGTTTCACATGCAAATACCGAGTGATTACTAAAATACATTTTCAGGGAAGGAAATCAAGGTGGAAACCTGCATCTGTAAGAGATGAGGGGATATAAAGACACAGGCATACTTATTTATATTAAAACAGAGAAGTATAAGTCAACAGCATTTTATGAGAAACTCAAAATACAAACTACATAATGAGGAAATATAAAGAGAGAGATGATAGGAAAGAGAGAGGTAAAATTTTTGGAGATAGGAAGGGGAAGAGACGAGGGCTGAGAGCAAAAGGGAAGTAAAAAATGATTAAGATTTGCTATGTGCATGCACCAGCTCCCTCAGGTGAATGTCTTACTATATACATCACAAGTGTATGCCACTAAAAGCATGGACATCCGTTTTTAAGACTTCCGCTTATAGAGGAAGGAGCAAATGAGTGATAGGGAAAGGAATAGAAGATGAGCCTCTGTGTATGTTTTATTTTGTGCATTTGATCTTAAAAGAATGTAAACACTTTTCAATAGTAGAAAACAAGATTTAAAGTATCAATCCCTGAAAAAGCAAAATAAAACAAATGAATTTAACTATTATGAGTTGAAAAAACCACGTCCACAGCAATAATTTCAAACAACATTAGAACACGACTTTATATTCTAATGAAAGAACACAAAAAGTCTTGAACCGTTTTTATAAAATTGTTCATGGATGTGTTTGTATTATGATTATTCTGAAGCTATTATGTACATTAGGAGATAAATAAAATTAATGATGAAGTTGACATCATTGGGATTGGGGATTTTTTTGTGTGCAAATGATACCACACGAAATTGCTAAGACAAAGTAAAACCTGGCGCTCTGAATTTATGTGGGCCTTTCAGTATTGATTCACTATTCGTTTTACACATAAGTGTGCATTTCCTTTTATCTATTTAAACCTAGCAACATTAATGAACCCGCTAAGAGTGAGAGAAACTAAAAGACCCAGGGACAGCCTCTGAATACAATCTCCCACTGAAAATAAAGCCTGGCCTCATGGACCATGGACCATTTGAGACAAAGAAAAGCACAAAATAATTCTGGGGCAGCTTCTCACAACCGCAAGAAAAGGAAATGATGGAAACCACAACATCGGTGTGAAAAGGACTCAGCAGTCACCCTGAAAATGGCCAAAGATGGAGAATTTGGGTGTTACAGGATTGTTTAATTCTGTTAAGGGTTGGCTGTTATTATACAGATAAACATCTATTTCCTGGTGAGGCATTCAGGAGCATTTGAGAGTAGTGTTAAGATACAAAAAAAAGAGTTATCTAGTACAGAAATCTATTACACAAAACATACACTAAGGGATAGATTAGGTGAGATGGGAAACTACGATTTTACATCTGGATTATAGGTACTTGGGTATTTGCTGTGTTTATTTCTACTCTGTACATTTCAATGTTTCATAAATGATACTTTAAAGATAAAATAGCCAGGTGCTCTCTTTCAGCTTCTTCACAAGATTCCCTCTTGATTATATTTTTTTCAAAATTTCTTAAGTTGGATGTCATAATATAATAACATTAAAAATCAAGAGAAGCAATTTGCAATTCAGTAACTTTCTTCTAACTCACGGCAGAAAACAAGGGCTACTTGACCAGCACTCTTAGCTTTTTGATGTAAAACAATCAGTTTGGTGACCAACATTATTGATCAGGCATAGCGCAAGTGATTTCAATCATTTCAAAGATCTCTAATCTGCCAGAGATTGGAAATGTAAGAGGCTATTAAGGGCTACGCGTTGTAAGTGTCCAAAGGTGAATTTTAAAAAGTGGTTTGATTCAAGAGGAGTGTGTAGAAAGCGTGCTCTCCGCTTGGAAGGAATGACTCTCATCTGGATGCTTCATTTCACGTATTTTGTTAAAAATGCGTCCCAGTTACAGCTCATATTTTCATAACACCTTCATCTTCAAACTTTATTCTGCACGTAGTAAATATTGATTCGTCTTCATAGGCCCTTGAAGATGATCATACTAATTTATTTTCACTATAGAGGATGCTTGTTTCCTGGCATAGTTTATAGTCATATTGGCCCATGGGAGGTCTGTCTATTCGGGGCTAAAATCCGATAAATGTGGCCTCAGTCTTCTCTCCAAGGTCACCCTAGGGTCAAGACGGCCTCTGGTCTGTTCCATGTGCAAGTAACAAGAAAGGCAGGTGTTTCCTAGCCAAGGACTTTAACCTTGAAGGCCTTGACTTCCTGGCCTCTGTCCACTGCCATTCTGAGTGTCCTCATCTTAGCACTGCCCCTTGAGAAGCCCCCGGCATGAACGGCTTACCTGGGCGGGCAGCCCCTTCACCAGCCCAGCAGTCGGTGTAGACAGCAGTGCCCAGTGAGCCTCCTGCAAGCGAGGTGCCAGGAAATAGCCAGGTTTTTCAGCCCTTGTGACCCCTGTTCCGAGGCCTCAGCCATCTCAGACCACAGGCTGGTTGGTTAGAACCGGTAGCTTCCAGATTACACCGGTTCCTTCCTGGCTGTGGCAAGATTCCCAGCAATGTGGGCAGCCCAGGAACGCTGTGGGACTTAGCAAGGTGTACCTAGAAGATTAAGATAGAGTCAGCCTATCCCTTCACCTCTCCAAATAACTCATTAATTGTTTCTGCTTAAACTAGTGAGAGAGAGTTATGTCCATTACATTGAAAGCCTGACATTTTCAAGAGGTTGCCTTGTGTCTTTAATTAAATGTCACACGAGGCCACAACATACAGAATGGACAAAATCAGTGCGGCTCTGGTTACAGTATTTTAGGGGGCGAGAAGTGTGGAATGAAGGGAGGCTACCTGATGCCCAGGATATGTGTCTCCTGATTCTCCATCCCACCTTCCCAGGATGGTCCATGAGACACCTCAGGACCCCAGATGACAAGTGAACATCAATTAATATGCTCACCCTTACTACACATGCAGCTAGTTGTAGCAATTGTATAAAGGAGGCGGGGTCCCCTGGGCATGTATGTTCACCCACAAATAGGCCAGAGAGAGGAAGAAACAGGCTTCGAGAGGCGTCACATGGAAATGCAGGTGCTGAAGCAGGTCCCCAGCCTGGACTCAGGTCACTAGCAGGGTGGCACATAGGTGGGCAGGAGGTGCCATGTGCTGCCCACAATGCATCCACAGGCAGTTTTCTGTTAGATTTGGGGCCTGGCACCCAAGTGAACCCTCCATGGCTCGGGTCCCTCCTCTCAGAGCAGCTTCTGCTCAGAAATCTAGCTTCCTCGGCCCGGGACTCGTCCCTGCAAGCTGCGCCTCTGACCCAGTGGACAGCTTGTTTCTCGGAGTGCGGAGAGCTGCGACTCAGCATGGCTTTGGGCAGCATGCTGCTCACATCCCCACTTCTGACAGCCAAGACCACAGCGGCCTCAGCCGCATCCTTGCTGACAGAACCTAAAGACTTACGTGTTTTTCCCTCCACCTGACCCAAGTGACTTAGAAGAGCCCCGAGCAGCTCTCTTACTTCCTTCTCCTCCTCCGGGCCAGTCCTCTGCAGCCGGCTCCTTCTGTGCAGCCCTGCTCGAGGCCCTCTTGGAGTAAATCATGACCTCAGAAAAGTGCCTGCAGCCTGCAAGCCACCAAGTCCAGGACTCACTTCCCACCAGGCACTTTGGAAGAGGACACTGTACCGTTCTGTCCCAGCCCAGGACGGCAGCCAGGCATGTGACAGCGGTCAAGTCCCCGGACATAACCGTGTCTCAGGTTCCTGGGTTTGGAATATGCGAAAGACTTCTCGCTGCTTTGAGAGGCTACAACTGCAATTTGACAAATGCCTGTAATCGAATAATAAACACACACGAGCTGTTTCTTTACACTTACGGAGTAGATTGTTCTGATTCTCTGAAATACATTTTCCAACTCAAGGGCATCTGAAATCATGGAAGAAAATGTTCAAGTACCTAAAATTTTACTGATTGATCCTGGTTGGAAATGGCTTTGTTTGAGCCTAAACTTAAACATACGCATATCCCCCACCTGCTGCATGAACGAATACCTGCTGTGCACTGGGAGCCCTGCTTCTGTGTGGAGGGTAAAATAAGAAGGAACAAAGTAATCTGACACCTAAGTAGTGACAAGTGTAGGTATTTGTTTTGAATAGCCCACATGTTATTTTTTCCCCGCATATTATTAAAATAGACTATACTGAGAATGAAGGATTGGAATCTTTAAGTAAAAAAGAAGTCAGGAGATGTTTCAAAATCAAAGGCATGAGAAGCACAATTCATTAATGCATTTCAGTGTACTTGGAGTTCTTAAAAGTACACATGTAAATGCATATATGCAACACATTTAATGGGAAATATGCTTAAAACGAAATATATTTAATGTCTTTTAAAGCCTGTGTCAGAAAAGAGGAAAGCAGAACCATTCTAGGTATCAGAGACTATTATAGTAATGAAATTTATTTCTTTCCACTCGAATTTTTCACATATAAAACATAAGTATTAATTTACTTCTTTTAATCCAGCCAATTGGCGCACAAAAAATCACAAGCACTACAAAAATTAAATCTCCCTCTTACACAGGAAATCTCACTGTTCTGGAGTTTTTAGCAAAATCAGCTACATCTGTTTTACACAAGCTTTGCTTGAAACTTTTCTGGAACACTCATACTGCACCCATAAATTTTAACCTGCCCTCCACTCCAGCGCTTTCAGACTTAGGTGACTTTTCCCTTCTGCTTGCAGGTTGAGGTCCCCTGCTCTGCAGTGTCCAAGGTCAGATACTGCATTTTAGAAGGACGCCGTCTGACTGGGCAATATGCCTGTCCTCTAAGTTTCGCTCTACTTGCAAATGTCCCCAACTCGAACCCAGCTTCCCCTCCAGGTCAGCTTCCCTTCCCGCTCTGTGATTTCTCTGACCCATTGCTAAGGGACTGACCTAAGTAAGAATCAGTTACGGTAGTATTACACTTAATAGCAACGGTAACAGAGTGGCAACTGCTGAGTACTGTTTAAAGTTCTTTATTTATTGATTTAGTGCCCTTGTGAAGTAGCTACAACCATTATAAATTGTAATTTTACAGATGAGGAAACCGAGGCATGGGGAGGTTGGGGAGGGTCCAGCGGTCACAGAGGAACAGCAAGACTGGAGCTCGGACTGGGCCACACAGCACACACGCTCAGCCGCCGTGCCGAGCTGCCCACGCTTGGGCCACCTCGGACATACGGTTTTTTACAATCAAGCAGGCACGTATCTTTTTATTTTTTCACGTTTAATGGCTAATGTCATCTGGCACCATCCTGGATATAAATATTTACATGAAATCTACAAATGTTTTAGATCAGTAAAGGTGAGAGACATCAAGAATATCTGAAGAGGGGGGAGAACCAAGATACATCATGTATAGGTACAGAATTAATGTAATGAATGTGACCATTGTATGTAGAATGTACCAATACATGTTCTTGGTTTAAAATAAAATAAAAAAAAAAAAAAAAGAATATCTGAATTAAAACCTGGGTCTCTCATGAAAGAGACGAAGGTTTCCACAAATGTGTCTGAGTCAGCAAGCTGTGCCCTGTGGCTCACTGGGGCTCCAGGAATTGTTGCCTTAAACAGGGACCCGGCGAAGGAAATGTGTCCTAGCGTCCAAGCCCTGCTTGCAGCAGGCTCCCACCTTGCCCACCCCCGCAACTCCTACACCCCACATCCCCAGCCCCCCCGGGACCCGAGGTGGCTAGCGACGTGGAAGTACAGCAGCATCCCAAGGACTGCCACACTCTGTTTCATTCAATGTCCTTCTTCCTGAGCTTAAACTCCTCTAGTCCGAGTTCACTATCAGCACTGGAAGCTCTTAGCACGGTGCCCCGTTGTCAGGCACAGTCAGTCTGCACAGGGCCCAGCTTCACACTGGCTGACTGCCAGATTGGTGCAAGCAGCTGTCCGGGCGAAGGAGGGCTCCAACTCTTCTGGATTCCAGGGTCTTCCGGAAGCACGGCTCAAGGGTTAGCCTCATGCCAACGACCTACTGACAAATCTCACCCTCAAACAGCAAGCGAGAGTTTGAACGAGTTAAACGCTTCGCATGAGGGTCTGCCCTGAGCAGGCTCACACACTTGGTCCCGGAAAACTGAAGGTTTTGTGACACTCGACCTTTCTAAAGGTCAAGCTACTTCGACAAGAACAGGCAAGACCTCCGATCCACCCCCGTCTGGCTTGATCGCTTTTGCAGGCATTAAGTAAAGAAGATTTTTCCAGAACCTCGAGTTATATGAAAGAGACTCATCAGCCTTCCACTTGAGAACTCTGTGCGATTTCAGGAGCTTTAGTGACTGGGGCAAGAAGGTGAAATCGCCGACAGGTGCAAACTGAATTAAAATGATTTTAATTTTCCTTTCCACCAGTGCTTCATGGAGCCCACTCTCGAGTTCATACCGGACTTCGTTAGACATGTAACTCTTACTGAGGACAATGATCAGTCTTCGGCTTTTCTCAATCAGTGAATGGATCTCTTCAACAACAGCTGAAAAGGTGAGACGGGCCATTAAAGAAGGGTGGGTATGGCATAAAATTATTTGTCACACCTGATCCTATTTTATATTATTTAGCTGTTAAGCTTATTAGTAAGTTAAGACAAACCACTTGTTCTCCATTTTATGCTTATAAAAATAATCCCATAGATAACATTAATGACCGTGTACTTGGCACTTTACAGCCTGCCGTCCTGAAATTTCTAAGTCTATCCTCATAACGAGCCTAGGAAGTGGGTATTGGCATCTGTATTTAACTCCAGAGCAGTTATGTAATTTGCCTGGAGTCCTACAGCTAGTAAATGGCAAAATCAGACAGAGCACATTTTCATGCCCGCCATTCCACCTCGCCTCTCCGCATGCAGGGAGGGGCATGCTGAAATCAAAATGGAAAGATTAAAAGGCAAAAAGAAAACCCAAAAAACTAAACTAAATCAGCCATTATTCATTATTCTAGACCAGAGTTAGCCAGTTTTTTCCTGCAGAAGACCAGACAGTAAATACAGTGTTGAGGTTTTGCAGATAATCCTGTCTTTGTCCCCACCACTCGACTCTGCTGTCTCAGCTCAAAAGCTGCCTTAGAAAACAGACAATTCAGCAAGGCGCCAGCCTGACCTGGCCCTGAGTGGCAACGTGTTCTGGACCCCGAGATCTCAACCAAACCTAATTACAGATGAATATTCAAATTGTCCTTATTATTATCCCTTAAGAACTCAACAAGATCTATTTTGAAATGACTCCTAGAAAATAATGTAAGTATAGTAAAATCGAAGCAAAGCCATGGATAAATGCTTTTGGAATAACAATGTGCTTTTTTAGACCAAAGAATGGCAAAAAAAAAGTCACAGAGCAGTTCCCATGACGATGTGGCACATTATTCCATTTGAGAAATTGTTCATTATTAAACTGTAGTGTAGTTTGTTTCTCTAATTCGTAATATTTTCCCTTTCTAATTTGTAACATACGAGGGGAAAACGCAACCATTTCTTGGTTTGTTTGTTTGTTTGTTTGTTTTTTCTGGTGCGGGGATCAAACTCAGGGCCTTGTGCTTGCAAGACAAGCACTCTAACCACTGAGCTAAATCCCCGGCCCCAACCATTTCTTGTTTACTTAAATAAATCCTTTCTTTTATCTTCAGTGTCCAGTGCAGACCTCTGCCCGGGGATGAGGGTGTTCAGTAACTATTGGATGAATAAATGTATGACAGCCACAGTGAAGTTGTTTCTATTTTTTATTAGCATCAATATCCATAATAATTTGACACCCGATTTCTAATGTTTGCTCTGGAAGACCTCAGAAAAAACATGGGAATGTTAATAAATGTCTCTGATTGTAATTGTAATTTGCCTCCATATATGTGCTGTGGCCATTTGCATTAGCATATTAATTTAAAAAAAATTGAATTCCATAACTATGATCTGACGGGAATCACCAACAATTTCCTCGTATTTATCTTTTCCTGATTCTGCCATCTTCTACTGTAATTTTGTCGCCAATATTAACACCATAAAGAAAGAGCATTTTCTAGTAAGAATCTGTCTGTGCATTAAAGCCCAGGCATCACATATTAAATTAGGAACCCATTCTGAGAACGAGCCTCCTCTACGTGTGTCATTTCCAGGTCACCACCCCGTGAACTTGGGACTGAAAAGGAAATGGCTGTTGCCTTTCCAGGAGGACCAGGAGAGAATGAAGAGGGCCCCAGAGAAGGGATTATTGGAAGCACAATGGTTGGTTTGTTTTCTCATTATTTATTATTCAAATATTAACCAGATCAGCCTGGTGAACTAATAATTGACTTACCGGGCTTTTTCTAGACATCAGCACTTCCTCATTCATTTGTTTATATTTTGGGAAAATGAGAAGGTCATCTATACAGCCAAGCAACTCATTTCAGAAAAGAAAATCTTAGCTAGTTTTCCATCTGGCATCCTTTTTCTTACCTCCTCCAGGCACGACATCCCTTTCAAATATGCATAACTTATACCCAAAATGTTTCTCCAACACGGCAGGCAAAGTCTCCACAGCAAAAGTGTACTCTGCTCCATTCTCGGGGCAGCATTCTCTTAGGTAGGACACAAAAGCATCATACGTTTTGCCATCTAGGAGATAAAGTTGACTCTTTAATATGTAAATCAAAGTCGTTTTAAATAAAAAATTTGAGTGGAAGACATAATGAGTGTAGCAGGGTTGGAAGAGAAAAGTTAAATACAGCATTGTCAAATCCCAGATGTGAGTGGCCAACTAGCTGAATGTCTTTCCGAGCATGTGCATCTAGAACCCCAGTTTGACAACACGGAGGGACAGGGAGAGACACAAGGGATCCATCAGGACACCCAGGGGATGGAAAGACAACGGCGGGCCAAGCAGCCCTCTCCTGAGCTTCCTCCCGTCCCTCGATTCTGTCACCATCCTCGTCTCTGCCCTCACAAAGCCCCCATGAGAAGTAAAGACAGAAAGGCAGCACAGAGCAGGAGGAACAGAGGTGACACAAGCATGCGCTGGCGGCACACAGGCTGCACTGGTCTAAAATATTACAGGACATCAGACATCAAAAGGAAAACTGTGGTCCACCGAAATGTTCCCAGTGATCCCTGCATCTGCTCCTGCTTAATTCCTCATGATGTATTCAGATGACTAATGGACATATTCAGGACATATTTAGCTTCCTCCAATGTCTATGAGAAGACAAAAGAGACAAACACAACAACTTGAAAAAAAGTACAGCACACGAGCAGATGAAAAGCAGCATAATAAAAACAAGGTGGACAAATAGAACAGCCTGGGCAGAGACCTCCATGCACATGCCTCCTGAGAGAGGGAAATTGTGAGTCAGTGCTAATCGGGGTGGTGAGAGGGGGAAGGGATACCAGGGAATGGCCTGTCTTCATCCCGTGGCGATGGGGCAGATGGCCGAGGAGTGAGATTCATGCCGACCTAGATTACCAGGACTTGCTACTGCATTGAAGGGCAGGAGTGATGCGATCCTTTATAAAAAAATATACCAGGGTAAAACCATCTAGGCCCAGGTCCTCTACAGTGCCACATTATTTATTCTCAGCTGCCCAGCAGAGCTAGGCCAACAACCTTCCGGCTCTCAACAAAACACTTTCTATCAGTTCCGCCTACAGCATGCTGGTTCCACCATCCAAGACATACCCTACTATTGACCCGAAGCAGCTGCTTTTCAGAATTGCATGTATATGAAAGACAGGAAATTTTCATAAAAATTGCAGACATACATGTGTAGCAAAGATCGGAAAAGCTGACAAAAATAAAATCAGTAGTTGGTTTAATCAGTACATACTTCTCCATGCATAATTCTCTTGGATTTCTTTGAACTGTGGCATTGACTAGGTGGGTATGAGTTAATGTTTCTCCTGGTATCTGTTACTGTGCCCATGAGGTGAATAGGAACCGAAAGGTAAGATGATCAGGTGACCACACTCTTGTTTTTCACAGTTAGGTTGTAACTAACTGGAATAAACTGGGAAGACAATTCAGCCAAATACAGATTTACAACACCATGGCACTTCTTTGCTCTTATTCACAAAAAATTAAGTTTTTCAACTGCGGCTTTCAAATTCCCTATTTAAAGCAATTCTCTTCTTATAACATAAATCTGCTAGTGCAATGTATTGGATTGATTTTTAATTAATATCTTGAAATTTAAAGACTTATCATCACTTTTAAATATAAGAAAAGTGAGTCATAGCATAACCAGATGCACATAGTGATAGATAAAAACTGGAGGGTCTGGGGACTAGAGCCCGGACCCATTAGCTTCCAGCTCAGGTTTCTTACATCACGTACCCTCCTTTTCCAGGTTACAATGACAACCCACGATGCAATGCAATTCAAGGCAAATAATGCAATGTGTTTTACTGACTGTGCATGCTGGAGAAGATATGGAAAGGCTGTGTACAAAGGTACGCAGATGTATAGTCTCTGGACTCAGGCACTACATGATACATTCAGAACATGGCATAAAAGAAATACACATATATACAGGAAACAACTACAAGACAATTTTTGTCAACACGTAAGTTAAGCACAAGAAAAGACTACACGATATTTATCACGATGGTGCATGCTGTGTGATTCTTTTTTATAGAAAACCTCCCCCACAGACTAAGTCAACAATGTACTCAAAATAAAATGAAGATTATTAATCTTAATAAGATGAACATTAATTTATTTGGTTTTGTAACAAGAGCATAAAACAAGAAGCCCCAGCATCCCAACACCCATTACCTGTTAATGTCTCATCTCTTCCCATCCAGCGCCTGTAACACAGGACCAAGTCCACTCTATAAATGACACACATGACCCCCAGGCACAGGACTGCCACAGAGCCCACGATGGCTGCGATCATTCCTCCTGTGAAGATGTGACCTGGGATGTCAGCCATGCCTGCTACAAAAAGAAACAGAACAAGAAGAAGAAAATGTTTGGTCAAAGGTATGTTAGCAGTGACTTCTACCTTCACGTGTAGCTGCCGACCTCTACCTTTCTCACTAAGCCGAGGAGCCGCCCAACCGCCCTCGGTCCACTGACCCCTCATGTTCCCGCTGTTAGTCTGTAGTACTGATCTCTCTACTCCAGTTCATAAAGAATAAACATATACAAGGGCATTCAGAGACCTGAACGGAGAACATTGTACTTGTGGCTTTCAGATTTCTGGGGCAGTATCATACAGGGGTGAATTGCAAAGGGGTCATGTGTAAATCTCAGCTGGCAGATTGAGCAAACAGATGTGTGTGGGTTTGAGAGACTAAATACAACTGAGAAGAAATAGAGTTTGTAGCCTGACTCCATCAATTCATCCGTACTGTAGGAAAGACCATGGAGGGCCCGCTGACTTAGTGTCTTCATCTGTAAAATGAAAATAATACATGAAGTTTCTGCTTCACTTACAGCTGATGTCTGGGAGTGGATTGAAGGAGATCTTACACATAAAGTAGTTAAATGTGCCTGGCACACAGGTCTCGGAATTTTAGCAACAGTTTGTATAAAAGAGCCCTTTGCAGAAAGAATTGCATTTCCTAGATCGATTCAGTTTATGCTTATTGTTGGTAAATATGAGATTTTACAGGAGTATAGTTTTTAACAACTCACCCACAGTTTGATAAGAGTCACACTAACAAGGCAGTATATTTCCTTTCTGGGTTTTGTTTTTACCTGAAAGTTTTTACTTAATTGATACCATGTTAATCACCGCTCACATTACACTCTAAACATTTCACTGTCATTAAAATTGTCATTTAAAATACCCCAAGGTTTAGATAGACTGCAGTTTTTTGCCTAGTATATATAATGCTGAAATGATCAAGGCATCACATTTGTCTGTGTTTTTGCTTATTTTCTTGGAATAAATTCTAATGGGGAGAGAGTTCTAGGCGAAAGTGCTACAAACCTCTTCAAGCTCTTTCCAGCTCAGTTAGCTGATTTTTTGCGATGATCTTTCCAGTAAAATGAGCCATTAGGAGGCACATAAGCTACTAGGTCTACCTAATAAGAGTTTGAAGCCAGGCGCTGGGTTCCTGTGTCTCTGAAAGGTTTACACACTCCTGACTGTGCCAGACACGTGCATGCACACATGCACACAGGCCCACTCACACACGAGCACAAGAGGACCCACACCCCCCAGGGCAGGGGTGGGTTGGGAGACCCAGTACCCCCGCCCCATATCGGTGGACTCAGCAAAAGGAGAAATGCTCAAGGAAGAAGCTGCTGGGCAGGGACAGGACAAGCGCCTGGTGGCCAGCGGATGCCAGGGGATGGGGGCAACACAAGGGATCGATCGGAACTAAGAGACTCGAAGGCCCCTCCTCCTCCAGTGCACCAGCACAGCCCACAACACAGGCACTCCCAGGGTATGAGGCGACACGAGAGGACGCTGTGGCTCTGGAAGTAACCAGGTCTGCATCTTGCTACCTTTGCTGCTGTGTGGGCCTGGGTGGGTCTGTCACCTATCAAAGCTTGGAGGTGAGATGGGTGCAGTCACAGACGAGATGTGCGCAGTGTGTCACAGAACCAACGTGTGAGGGATGCTGGCTCCTGAGGGGACCACAGGTGCACAGTGATGGCTTCCACACAGGCACGTGGTGGGAGGTGGACGGGCCCAGAACAGCACAGAGAGCTGGCTTCTTCCCTGTGGTTCCCACAGCCTCTGCGTGCATGTGTGTGTGTGTGTGTGTGTGTGTGTGTGTGTATGTGTGTATCTTATGCTGTTTTTCTCTCACTTCTGTATCTCTTTCTGGCTCCGCCTCTCTGTCTCTGTATGTCCCTCTGTCTCTCTTACCTCTCCATGTCTGTCTGTCTCTGCTGTTTTTCTCTGTCCCCCAGATGGTCACAGTCCCCTCCACATCCAAGGACTTGGAGGCCAAGCCCAGGAAGGAACAGTGAGTGAGTGGCGACAAAAGGAAGTGGAGATTCGGGCTCCAAGTGGCCACCGAGCTGAGGAACCTGGGCTGGTTGTTCTGAGAGCAGACAGGGCCGGGCTAGCCTGCGGCTCTCCACCAGGTCATTGCTGGAAACACCAAAAACTCACCGGTCAGGGGCCCCAAACGTCCACAGGCCCAGTCCAGGAGCTGTCAGGGAAGGGGCCCTGGGCACTCTCTGTGGAACGGATGGCCACACACAAGGGCCCACTGAGCCACGAGCCCCACTGGCTGCAGGCAGCGATTCTGGGCCCAGAGCCCACCAACCCCCATCTGCAAACTCCCTTCTGCTTGTTCCAGTACAAAGCTTGTTCCACTGCCTCTCCCGCAACCTTCACCCCCAGCACCCTCGTCCTTGTGCTCCGTCCTCTGCACAGGCTTCAAATTCACCTGTGAGACGAGGCATAGACTCTGCTTTCATCCTCTGGCTGGGATCAGGACACAGAGGATTCCAGCCGGGCCGGAGCCTCAATCCCACCGCTGATTTCCCAGGTCACAGGTGCATCTGCCACCTTGCAGGAGCTAGTTCCCATGGAAACTAGGAGCTGGCCATATCTGAGCACATCCCACAGCTGCCTGCTATATCTCCACACACTTCCAGGCACAGCACACTCATACCTTTTCTCAACAAGATGAAGCTCTTGGTGTCTATGGTTCCTGCATTGCCTACAGTACAATTGTATAAAAAATTTAGATTGTTTTCACTGATCTTCTGAATTCTCAGTATTTTTGAAGCATATAGTTTGCCTTCTGAAGTCCTGTAAGAGAGGAAAATAATTTAATGATAGGCTTTGTCCCCGGCAAAGTTACCCATGACTGGGGAATCCACAAGTTTAAGATATTCAAAGGAAGCCACCACTTGGCTCTCTTAGGTCTTCCCTTTCTGGGAGCGATTCTCTGACTGCACTGTGGAACTCAGAACAGACAGAAACAGCCCTTTGGAGACCATCTGAGGCCAGCACGGCCAACTACCTAGAATTTAAATGCCTGTAGGATAATGACACTATGAGGGTTTAGATTTAGAATCTCCCCCAAAAGCCTCAGGTGTTCAGAGGAGGGTTTTGAGAAGGTGATTGGGTCATGGAGGCCTACACTCCTTGGTGAATTCATCCACTAAAGAGTTTGGTAGCTGAATGTGCTGTCTGGAGGCGGGGCCCGGGGTCATGTCACCGGGCCAGTCACTGGGATCGTGACCTGGAAGTGTTTATCTCCGTCCCTGGCTCCTCTCTTCTCTCTCTCTTCCTGGCCATCATGATTTGAGCAGCTCTCCCCACCCTGGCCCTCCCATCATGCCGTTTCTGCCTTGAAGCCAGACAACTACAGACTGAATCCTATAAAACTTGAGCCACAATAAACCTCTTCTCCTTTTAAGTGCGAGTGTGGAGTATGGTGTCTCAGCAACAAATAAAGTAACTAAGATAGCTAATAAGTTGAAAATACCAGAAAATATTCTCTCACTCTCTCAATTATTTTTCCTATTCCTTCCCTCCTAACTGCTTGGGGTTCTTCACACAGTACAGTCTCGATTAATGGTGACAAGCCTACTACATTAAGCAGCTTTCATTACTATAATGAAATATCTGAAGCAGGGTTTTTTTGTGGAGAAAATAAGTTTATTTAGCTCAAAAATTTGGAGGCTGAGATTCAAACAGTGTGGGGCAGAGTATGCAGAGATCCCTACAGAGCTATATCAATCAAAGCCTGTGTACCCCTGGTGGGGGCTCTCTCTCCCCACTTTTTGCAAAGCCACCAGAATTCAACTGCTGGGCTTTACTCTCGTGCCTCATCTACCCTAATCACTCTCACAAAAACCCCTTCCCCAAACACCATAGCTGACTGAGGTTTCTACTCTCTTAAGACCATTAATGTAAGATGGAGGATTAAACTGGTGCAGAAGTCTGGGAGACAAACTGTATTTAAGCCACAGCAGCTGAAAATTGTTTCACACAGACACAGATTCATATCAAGTGTGTCCAAGCAGCCCCCAAGATTACTTCTCTTCTGTTTGGCATGAAGAAAAAGATCACTATTCTCAGACACCCAGGTACAGGACAAATACAGCTGAGCTGTTCAGCAAGCATCAGAAAATTACTTGAGACACCCCTGGCAGCAAGCTCCCTTCCTGTTCCTCCAAGGGCTCGAGCGGTCCCACCACAGATGTGAAACAAGCACTCATGTCTGTGCCCCGGACAGGGACAGGCTGTGAGGTGTGGTGCCAGTCGGCTCAGGCAGGCGCAGTCCCTGCGTGCCCCTCGCCCAGCGACGGCTATCTCCAGCACACGGGACGCGGAACCTGGGGTGGCCTCAGCTGTCTCAACACCTTTCAGGACACACTTCTGTACAGAGATCACCCATCTGGGAAGATCAACCGTCTGAAAACTGGGAGAGTCCAGAGGGGCATGCACAGGCCCTTGGAGAAGCCAGAGGATGACATTAACAGCTTGTGCTCCCAATAACAGAGGCCACCCTGCGCCTGCAGCTTCGGCTACAGTTCTAAACACATGGCGAGCTGGCCTTCCATCCCTCAGAGGTGAGACACAGGCCATTGAAGGGGATGGAAAACTCTGATGGGGGACAATGGCTGAGGAAGAGCAACCTCAACAGAACATCCAGACCACGCTGCTGAAGCCAACACACACCGGGCACTAAGCGCCTGCCTGCTCCGCAGGGACCAGGCCTTGCGGAGACACAGCAGAGAGAACCAAGAGGACGCCATGATGGCAGCAAAGAATATACCAAAGAAAAGTATCAAAAGCATGAGAAAATGAAGAAGTACAGGCAAGGGGCAGAAACTTCAGGACCTCAGGACCACCCTCCTCGGAACCGGAAGAGTGTATTAGTTACAATAATTCATCTGTACAGCAGGACCCAGTGTCATTCAGAGAAGTTTAAATGGCCATCTGCTTACTACACTTTCCTTTACTAAGTCTGGACACCCCTTAATGGAAGACTATAGGCTATTTAAGTATCAATGTTCATGTCGTTCGGCCCTTCTGCAGCACAGTAGTAAAAATAAATCAAGCACTTAACACGTTTTTCAAAATCCAAGCAACTGTGACCTGTAACTGCTCTTCTATAAGATGCTTGGTAAAATCCCACCAGCTACATCCTGACTCCAAGCTACTCTTAGAAGGTCATGACAGAAACTACCACGGACCTTGTTGATCCAGCTCAGAACTTGGTAATAAATTTCCACATAATCCAATAGAGGGCACAGCATTTATAATGATAAAAGGTATACACTGTAATGTAAACTAACCCAGAACACCATATCAGCCACTTGGAAGCTCAGCACCTTTTATAGCATGTATATATGGTGTGATCTTTATATATATATATATATATATGTACATATATATACACACACACACACATATATATATATCTCATGATGTCTGTCACATGTCACGTATGCATACCAAGGCCTTATTTTGTCGTCTTCATGCACATTAGGATCTGATCCATTTTCTTTCCAGAAGTTCCAATAAAAATAATCCTTTTCATTCAGCAAGGCAGAACAGTTGAGTTCTACATCTTCTCCTAGGCAAAAGTTGACAGCCACAGTTTTCATTTCATTCACAGATTTCCCAAATGGTTCAAATTAATATAATCAATGAATGTTAGCTTGCCACAAAACACAGTGCTACATGGAAGAGAGCAGATATGTTTGTTTTTAAATTAAAAATAATACTACTAAAGCAGAGAAGTTAGGTAGCAATGACAAGCCACCAGCAAAGTATGAATAGATTTCTCTATTCATATATTAAAACTCAGGGTGACTGGTGGACTTTTGTTTTCCGTACACAATCCAGTAGATGTAAGCCAACCTTGTCAAGCAACTTCTAGGGAAACAAAATGGATAATTTACAAATAAATAACTAAAAACTAAAAACATCAAGGTGCAGTAAAAATAAGAAGAAATAGTTAAACTACAAGTGTAGTCAGGAAAGATCCCTTCCAGGTGAGTGAAGATGTCTGGCCATTTTATTCCATGGTGGACTGTGCTGGGGTTGGACTAAGCAGAAAGATTCTCATTGGGGAATCGATCCGGGGGGACACTGGCAGCTACAGAAGCTGGAAAGGTTGTCGCCAAGGGCTCTCCTGACTGCAGCCTTCTCCCCACCCCCAGCCACTGGAGATCCAAGGTAGATCCATGACCCCAGCTCTGTTCTGAGCGCACTCAGATTCTCAGCTCCTCATTCTGCCAGCTAACAGAGGAGACAGCAAACACTCAAAGGAAAAAAGCACACACATTTCATTCACTATGATTCACAAAGATCAACAACAATTAGAGACATGGAAAGAGGAAGAAAATGAGATGATGATCAACAGAAAAACAGATAAAAGAAGCAGGCTCATAGATGATGGAAAAGCTGGCTTTGGCAGATAAAGACTCTGAACAACTATTTGAAAGAAAATACAGGTGACAATGAGCAAGTGGACAAATGATGGAATTTTTAGTATTTTTTTTAAATTGGAAAATAAGAAACAAAAAATAAGCCACAGGCGGAAGAAAAGATCATAAGGGAAATTTGCTTAATGTTTGGAGTGAAATAATATAAAATATGACATTCCAGTACTTCTTAGGAATAGCTAAGATAGAGTTCAGAGTGAAACATAAAGTTTAAAATGTACCCGCCACAGGAGAGGGTATTGAAATTAATTCCTAACTCTCATTGTTAACAAGCTAGGAAAAAGAAAAACAGATGTAAAACTTTATCCCAAAAAGAGAAGGAAATAAACAACAGAGAAAAGGGCGGAAATCAGAAAAAATACAAAGCAGGAAGACTTCAAGTTCAAGTGCAGCACGTGACTGAGCTGCATCGAGGGCTGAAGCCCGCGGGGCTTGGAACAGAAGGCACCGAGAAGCCAGCTCTGCCCCCTCAGCAGCTCAGCTCCAGCCGCGTACTGAGCCTTTCTGTGTGTCTGTTGTTAATCCACAAATCGGGGATAGCGATTTGGTTTGCAGATTCGATCTGAGGGTGGATTTCCATTCCGCAACATATTTAGCATACGTGGATTTCTTTCTTTCTTTCTTTCTTTCTTTACTTTCCTTTTTTGAAGGAAATTACACAGTCGGACACATTGATTCATAAGACCTGTCTAGACAAATCCTAAACCTACAGTTAATGTGGTCCACTGATTCAAGGTGAATAAATAAATCTAATCTTCAAACCACAAAGCAAGTTTGAATCATCTCCCTGGAGTGTCATCACTGAATTTCCACGTGTGGAAATGACCACAGAGAAAAGCCACCCACTGGGTGCCAGAAACCCCAGTCTAAAAACCACACATGGTTCCCGTGTCTCGGAACAGACTGTTCGTTTCAATCACCCCCAAAGTAGCAACAGCCCTGAGGTGGCAACATTCAAACAATGACACGCTTTTTCTGGCTTTTTAAGGTTCTTCATTAAATATAAAATGTGTCATGCACAAAATTCTGATCCATCATGAATTAAATTCACCCTCTGAAAACTCAAGCATGTTCCCTGCTCACAAATACAAAGAATATATTTGTTGAGATATACCCAATTCCACTTCAACTCGAGTCAGCTTTGGTCCAAGGACAACTGGAATGACATTACTGTGATCTAAAATTAGAAGGAGAAAAGAGAAAGCGTTAGTTTTGCCTTGAACGTCTCTAAGACAAGTATCTGTGATCAAACGCTCATCCCACATAACAAAGACCCTGACGCAGGATGGTAGTGGCTCCATATCTGTGCTTTGGCATTCTGCAGTTCCAGCTACTCAAGGTCAACAGTGGTTCAAAGGTACTGAAGAGCCGATGAGTTGTCAACTGCATACCACTCTGCAAAGTGGGAGGAAAGGCTGAGGGGGGCGGTGTGCCGCTCCTTCCCACTCCATCTGAGCCGGAGTGCCAGTGTGAATGTGAAGCTGAGGCTTGTGGGAGAAAGATAAGACCAGGAATGTGTGATTTCAGAGTGCAGGGATTCAGGTATGGGCCGGCTGGGCCATGGCCGTGGCAGGTAGAATAGCAGCACCCTTCCTAAGTTAACTCATCCTAACCCCCAGATCCTGTGAATATGGGGCGTTGCAATGGTGTGCAGTGGGAAAGTCCCCTCCAAAACTCACGCTGAAAGTTAACTGCCACTTAACAGGGTTAAGGCGGCCCTTTCCGAGAGGATTAGGTCGGGAGGGCGCCACTCTCAAGGACTGGTCAATGCTATACTGCAGGAGCGGGTTCATTACTGAACTGCTGGGACAGGTTAACCACTGTGGGTATGGATTAGTTTTTGCGGGAGTGGGTTAGTTACTGCGAGAGTTACTGTGGGAAGGGATGAGTTACTGTCGGAGTGGGTAACTGTGGGAGGCTGAGTCCTCCCCATTTTTCTTTCCCTCTCAAACGTGCTCATTTGCCCTCCAGCCAAGTCAAGACATACACAAAGTCCTCATCAGACATGACTCCCCAGACTCCTGAGCTGTGAGCTGAAGAAATCTCTACCATTCATACATACCCAGTGTGTGGGCCTCTGTCACAGCAGAGCAGACGGACTATGACTCAGGCCAGAAAGCTCCTGCAGGTGACACTGACTCAGGGTCTTGAGATGGAGGGATTGTCCTGAACGACTGTCCAGGTGGGCCCTGAATGCAATTGCATCTGTCCTCAGACACAGAAAGGCTGGAGTCGGTCAGAAAAGGACAGGCGTGATGAGACACGCCATGCTGGTGACTCTGAGGTGGCTTGAGCTGACAAACACAAGCAGCCTCTAAAAACCAGGAAAGGTCAAGAACTCTCTTCTTCCCTAGAACCTCCAGAACTAACTCAGGCCTTCTGAAACCTTATTTTAGCCCCGCAAATTCACTGAGAAATCTGACCTCCAGAACTGTAAGAGAGGCAACATGTGTTGTTCGGGGTGCTTGGTTAGGGTGGCAGTACATGGACGTACAGACATATGCATGGACAGTTGAGGTGCAGAGGGAAAATATTACTGAAGCAGAGGGATGCAGAAAACTGTGAGCCTCAGAGTTTGTTGGCTGAGTCAGACCACCCAGTTCCCAGGATGATGGGAGAAATGTTTAGCACGGACAGCCATCCATCTTCAAATAATGGAAGAAGCTTTCATTCTATGACACGACCAGACAATCTGAGAAGGCCTTGACAGCAAACAAAAGCAGAAGGCAGAAGCAGTAAGAAAGCATATTGGGACTCGATGGATAAAAGACTTCAACCATCAGAATTAAGATTCAGATATAGCTAAGGTGTGATTTGTTAATTTCCTTGGAAGTTCCCAGGAAGGACCAGATGGCCAGGTATGGGCTATGCCATGTGAAGGACAGGGTGAGGCTTAGTTAAATTACCTCTAAGATCTCTACCACTCAATGGCCGGTGCTTTTTCCCCCATTACACAGAGTTTGGGTTCATGGCAAACCAGACTACACGCCACCCTCTCCTTGTGGCCCGCACACCAGTGCCCCTTACCTCACCACACCACCAGCCCTTCCTGGGTCCTGTCCCTTGGTGAGGCTCTCCCACCCTGACCAGCTCAAGTGAAACCTGTGTCTGTCTGTCCTCCCATGTCCAACCACACTCCTAACCCTCACAGACAGCTCCATTTGACACCATTCCACATTATGGAGCCACGAGGTCACTTGTTGCCTCTCTGGATTATAATGAAATTCCTTGAGGACGGTGTATTGCTTACTTTATTCCATATTCTCCTTCTTCCCTTGCCTCCCAGTACTAAGTACAGTCTATTGACTGTGGATGTCTTCAATAAATATTTATGTTTGCAATAAATGCTAGAGTGAAAACGAAAGTATAACAGGAAAATTCCAGTTCACTCAAATTTCAAATAAAAGACTTATGTGAGAGTCACCCACATAAACTTTCATTTGCTACCAAAATCGTTTTTTGGCCAGGTGGACAGAGCTGAAATGAAGATTTTGAACCTAACATTAGAACTAGTGACAGGGTCATAAGCCTCTCCGTATCTAATGGGTTTACGAGAAAGATGGTATTGGGTTCTACACAATTCTGAGACTTCGCTTACCTCCAACTATTGTTATATTGAGGGTTTCGGTGATGTTGTATAGTTTTCCATTATGATGAAGAGAAAACACACAGGAGTAATACCCTTGGTCTTTAAACTCCGCATTCTTCTGTATGGGCTTGAGATAGTATAGATTGTCTTCGGCTATCTTTTCACAGTTCTGTTTTGCAAAGCACAAGTTAAAATACTTTAAGTAAGTAGAGGAGTATTCACATATTACAATCATTCACATTGTTAATGCTTGAGATTTCAGAGGAAAAGGAAAACAGAAAAAATTAAGCACCCCATGACTGGTACTGCTTGTCTTGGAGCAAGGAATGGTGTCTCGGGATGGCTGCTGTGGCTGTCGTTCTTAATACAGGCTGGGTGACAGCAGACAGGGCACTGCATCCTCCGCCATCACTTTCTTAGAGAGAGAGAGGCCACCACATCAAAATTCCTGCTTGGATCAAAACCTTCTGCACAAGTCTGTGTACTAAATGGGTACTAGAGGGAGGAGCACATTCCTCTACGGTGAGTGCCTAGCTGCTGCGAACCCTGCGTGATGTCCTGCACCAGGAGACAGCAGATGGGCAAGAAAAGTGCCGGCAACATTCAACACCGTGGATGCACCCAACTCTGTCTCTCTCACTCACCCTCATCATTTCCATATATGTCACGGGAACCAACGATCCTAGCAAAGCCACCTTCCTCAGTCCAGCCATCCGTCACCCAAGGTGGGCAGGTCCTGAAGCAGCCCAGGGACCCGACGGGACAGTGGGAGGTGAATGGCTGACATGACCAGGTGACACATCCTGCAGATGCCGAACAAGAGGACCCGCGGCCCGCAGACCTCTCCCTCCAAGCAGCCCAAGCCATGGCGAGGACACTGTCGCCTGTGCTGTGCATGCTGGGCCGGAAAAAGCAGCCAGTCAAGCCAGGACTGGCTCAGATGTGTAGAAAACATTGCAGAGGAGAGTTTCCTTGAAAAACTGCTGGTACGCGGTGGTGGACCAACAGCTCCAAACGACAGTTTCAAGGAAGCCATGGCCAAGGCCTGTCACTTTCCCAAGCTCTGTTCCCACCACCCCCTCTCACAGCTCTGCGGTGTCCAGGACAGAGTCACGCCAGGCAGAGCGAGTCCTCACACGCAGCCTGAGCTGCGTCTGCGATGTCTGTGTGCGTGTGTTTGGTGCACACATGCTACATGGGTCCACACACATATGCACATGTGGTCCAACGAGCATAAGGGTCACCAGCTAAGAAAGCAGAGGAGATGCACAGGTAACCCACAGAAGAAGAGGAAGGTGAAATAAATATATTTTTTCATTTATTATTAAGAAAAAAATGGGGAAAAAAGAGTTTCATAAATTTTCCATGTCATATTTTTGTGTGTGTGTATTTTGTTTCTTGATAGAGTCTCACTCTGTACAGTCCTGGCTGTGAGTAAATTCACTATGCTCCCTAAGCAGTCCGGAATGGCCTTGAATTCACAATCCTCCTGCCTCAGCCTCCTGAGCATTAGAATTCTAGCTGTGCATCGTCAAGTCTGGTGCAATGTCAAGTCTTGAAGCACTCTAAAATTACTATTTCCTCACTTGGGGGAGACATGAGGAAGAGGGACTCCTGTACTGCTGATGGGGATTTACACATGCACAACTCCCTGAAGACAAGTTTGACGATGAGAAGCAAGCCTAAACACGCAGCTAGAATTTGAGCCAGTAATTTTACCTTTACAGAGTTGGCCAAGATGAACCATATAAACCTCCAAAGACTTGTGGAAATGATACTCATTTTTAGTATTTAAATAAAAGTGAAAAACATGAAACTCACAAATGTCCAAAACTGAGGAACGTGTTAGATGAAATCAGAAACAGAACCCCATGTGGAAAAAAACGTTGGTAAATGTGCGGTAGAATCACCACACGTGATTTTTAGTGGATAAAAGAAAGACACAAGCACTAAAACAAACCACTTTCTAGAGAGTGAATGTGATGTTTACACAGAAAAATAAAAACCAAAGTGGCTGACGTGATCATGGGTGATTCTGGTTTTCTTCCTCGTTCACTCTTCCATCTTCCAACTTTATAAAATGAACTTCTATATTCAAAAATACGTAATCAAGTTTTATTTAAATATATGTGACGGAAGAAAATGAAATACCTGAAAGTAGCATTCCTCAAAATTAATCAATGAAAGGGAAGCTGAGGCAGGAGGATCATGAGTTGGTGCCCAGCCTGGAGACTTAGTGACTAAGCAAGACCCCGTCTCAAAACAAAAAAGGTTTCTTATGGTTTGGAGCTAAGAAGTCTCCCCAAAACCTCCTATGGCGGGGAGCTTTTGGGAGGCAATGGACCCTGGGGTGCTCTGGTCACCCGCGGATTCACCACGGTGCCCCGGCTGGAGGTAGTCTCTGCGATGTGACCTGGGAGGGTGCGTTCTTGTCCTCAGCTTCTGTCTCTTTTCTAGGCTTCCTTCCAGCCATGAGGTGAGCAGCTGACCTGCACCAGGCCCTTCCATCATGCTGTTTCTGCCTTGGAGCCAGAAGACTGTGGACTGAGTCACACCCTCCGGGACTGTGAGCAAATAAACTCCGCGGCCTTGAGACTGCAGGCACGGGGGTTCCACCGGCCTCAGGAAAGGGGCCGAAGTAACTCCGCACAGGTGACCCGGCTCGTGCAGAGTCTCTGGGCTCAGTCCCCCGCATTGCAAAATGATTAATAACTGATCCGTGAATGAATGAAATAGAAAGAGAAGGAAAGCAGAACTGGGGGACACCATACTCATTTACTGAACCCCTAACATGATGGGGGTAGCTGCTCCGCTCCCACAGGATGTTAGCTGAGCCAGGCCAAGTGTGCTGCGCGAGGTAAACAGCTTGTCTATTGGGAGAACAAAAAGTTCCAAGGCCATCAGATCCTCATCTGTGACCCCAGGTTGACATGGTTTAGAAGTGTTACCTTATACAGTGACGTTCTGTGGATCAGGTCTTTATAGTAACTATTATTACAGGGTATCTGCAAGGATTTTGTGACTCTCACACTTTTGCTTTTTACTTGTTTCTCAGTAAAACAGCTGTGTTTATTTCTTCCGATAACATTTAACATCCATTCCTGAGTATCATTTCTATGAAATAAAGGTGTAAAAGTATTCTGTGATTACTATAGATGTTGCAACAATTGCTCATGTAGTAAACCAATCCAATATATTTTTTCCTAATTTCTGTATAAAGAAATTGATTCACTGTAGTCTAAACTCTGCTCTGCTTCATGTCTCAGTTCAAAGGAGCAAGAAATTTAACAATTGTCATGAGTTAAAGATGAAAACTGGAGCAGTCCACACACACACACACACACACACACACACACACACACACACCCCTGTAGCAAACACAGGTTGCTGCTTACGGATCGCACCATTTGAAGACTTCTGTCCATCCCATGCTCTGGGCGTCCACAGCAGCCTGCTCGGAGTACAACCCTTCACCATCAAAGCCACGGTCAGAGCCGCTTCACTCTCATGCCAGTCCCCACAGCCTCGCGGTCTCGTCACCAAGGCCACTCTGTGACACAGTCTCTTCCTTGCCCTCTCCTGTCCACTGTCCCTGTCTCTCTGGACAGCTCTCCCTCTTGCCTCTCTGCTGACCCCAATATGATTCCCAACCCTGCTGTGTTCTCCATCTCCACCTCAGAAAAGTGGCAGATGTCCTCTACCACTTTCGTCTGCAGGGGAAGTCACAGGTGGCTCTACACCTGCTCTGCGCCTCAGTCTACTCTTTCTGCCTGTCCAGAGCTCCAGCTTCCTTTAAATCACACCTTCTTTCCCTCAGGATTCAGAGAGGGCTGGTGTTTACTCTTCTCTTCCTCTATCCTTTTCACTGTCTTCCCTAACTGGCCATGAAAACACTCAGATGTGACCCATTTCTATATTTATCACTATTGAAAGGTCACATAAAGTTATTGGTTCTTCAAAAAGAGTTTTTTAATTTCATTCTGACTCTCGGGAGTTTCTATATATAAAAACAAAAAACCATGACCTCATTCGGTGCAAAACCACAGAAGTGATATCGAGGTTTCATTGTTCTCTCTCTCTTTCTCTCTCTCTCTCTCTCTCTCTCTCTCTCCCCCCTCTCAAAAGCATGGCTCATAATGATCAGGACTCTCTCCAGAGGGAGCAGTGAGATTTCTAAGAGAAATCTGCTATACCTAACAGTTGAACAAACCACTCAGCTAGTCCCGTAAAAGTACACACATGCTCACGTCCACAAGCTGTGTAAGTAAGTCTCTATAATAACAGCCAAGCTCAATCACAGCACAGTGGCTGACACATCCGGTCAGGTGCTGTCAGATCACAGAGGCTACACTCTCCCATTCTGAGCCTGGCATCATCTAGAGCCCTGGACAGCTAGAAGGCAAAGCCCAGTGTTGGTTCACAGATGGCTGCCACACACCTCCCCCAGTGGCAGTGCCACCTGCTTCCCGGTGGCCCACTGAAAACACGCCAGTGCGTGTCTCCATCAGTCTCACTGCCACCACCCTCTGTCTACACTTTAGCATCACTATGAGTCCCAGCCACTGATTTACTTGACCAGGGCATCTACACTCCAGGAGGAGCCCGATTTTAAAAGTGACTTTCATATATTTGAACTGCTGAGCAAAGGCCAAGAGTCTTAAGAAATACGGTGAAATAAAAGTATACTCACCCCAACTGGCAAAAGTAGGATCCCCGGTCATCTAATTCCACCGGCCAAAACTCCAGCACATCATTGTGCAAAGTAATTCGGGGTGAGGTGCTGGGGCTCAACTTGGCCCGCTTCTGGGGTCCACTGCCTTTGTACCACCTTAGGGGGGCCGTCTTACTCCTCTGCACAGACGAAGACGAGCAGTATCTGAGATAAAAAGGCTCCCCTTCCACCACATTAATGTGGAGCCGTGAAATACAGTCTTCTTCTGAAGATTAGCAGAGGCAAAGGAAAAACAAAAGCAAATGACAAAGGTAATATTTTCTCTCCTAATGCATCAGGGGAAGAAGCAAGTTTGGGAAGAAAGCCCTGAGAAATCTCAGTGCCGCATTCCTGCCTTTTAGCTTTTCTAATGCTAGGAGGGGTGAGACGCATTCGGGGATGTAGGAGAAGACAAACTAGATCATTCGCCTCAACAGGAGGGCGTGCGTGTGCTTGTGTATCGATGGCCACGTGTACTCGCTCCTCTTTGGAGACAGTCACAATTTGAACTTGAATGTGGAATTCATAGTTTTCAGGGAAGGGTGGTGGGCAGTTGAAGGTCCACACTTCCTGGGCGAGTAGTGTCCTCAGACGCCCAAGCTTACAAGGAACATTGACCTTACAGCGGCTCTGCTGCTCAGCGCAGTGCCGATGAGGAGTGGACTTCGTAGAAGTGACCGCAGACCGTGATCTACGCAGATACGTGGTAATTGCTCCCTTTCTCCACGAGCGGGGTGAGAGCCCAGCAGTGCTGAGAACCTGGACCCCAGAGCAGGGTCTCTGTCTGGAACTGTCCTGCGTTTGGACAGTATGGAATGTTGTCACCTGTCTTCCACCCAGTTTAACGAACCCCACTGGAGGAGCACTGCTCTTGCTGCCCACAGTGACCATCCAGGGAAGATGCTCCCCAGGTGCCTAAAAGGACAGGGGGCCGGAACAGCCTGCATGACAGGCTGTGGCTCTCTCTGCGCCCGAAACATGTTCTCGTGGTACCTGGGAGCGAGGTCACTGGTGCACGTCCACAGAGCACGGCACCCGTGACATACACATTCTGCACCCGGCTTCGTCACACTCCACGTCCAGACGAGGAGACCTACCTCCCCCTTTCCCACGGGTAGCACCCCCGTTACACGGGAGCACTGCAGCGTGACACAGCTCCACTCACGCGATGGGACTCAAGACTGGACTTGTATTATGTGGAAGGACCAATTCTCAAAGTAGAGGGCTTGGGCCCGGGGTTCCCTGTCCTAGGTAACACATCAAGGCCAGCTGACACCTGTGCCCCTTTCTCCTTCTCAGCCTACAGGAAACTCTGCTGTTCCATCACGGAACTCTTCTTCAAAGAACAGCCTCTCAGAATCCCTCTGATGGAAAAACAAAACATCTAAGCAGTCATCAGCCGTAAATTAAAGCCGAGGTACAGCGGCGCCTCGGTTCACAAATGCTTCTACTCGTGACCAGTTCCATTTGTGACCAGAATCGTGGAAAGAATTAGGTTGGTGAGCCAAGGTGCCACCATACTGGACATCGGCTCTGAAGCCCGCTTGATCTCCCAGCCTAATCGGTCTCTCTCATGTACACTTTGCAGCCCCAATAATATTAAGATCTACATAGCACTTCCCTTATTATTTCCCAAAGAATGAGATGAATCTTTCTCTCAGAAAGGAGAGAATGTCTGTAAAACTTTCTAAAAACTAGTAATGGAGACGGTTGCCTCCTTGGCTTCAAGTAACAGGATACAAGTTTCCTTCTAAGACAAATAAGAGTTTTCTCTCTAAATAAACCTGGAGGGCTAATTCTTCTTTCCAAGGACACCATATGCATTTTCTGATCCTATTCCTACAACTCATTCATTCTCTATGCCAAAGACACCAAGCGGTCCTTGGTTTTCTAAAGTAAAATCCTAAATCACTAAATTTTAATAAGTTCAGTGTACTCAGTAAGCACCTCTATACTGTACGATGATACTATGAATATATTAACAATGTTGTTAATGTATGTTTATAAATAATAATAGTCACTTACCCAAAGTCCTTTTAACTATTAGAACCAAAAGTGTCAAGAGTAATTCTCCACAATGCATGGTTAGAATTTCACTTCATATGGTTCCTCTAAAAAACAGAATAAGACAGGTTGAGCAAAAGGCTTCAGACAAAAACAAGCCTGTCTTATAAGGAAGTTGTAAAAAAAAAATCTTCCAACACATAAACTTTTAAAAAACAGCCCAAAAGATTTTACTATCCCTTAAAATAGTCACCAGTTCTCAGAACTTTCAATGATATATAATTAACAAAATTTCAAGGTGATGTATTTTAGCTTCCAGAAGAAGTACCTAAAAATGCAATTTTCTAATACACTAGATCCTGAGTCCGTTAGGCCTGGTCTACCAAATCCTGCCTCCTGGGTCAAAATTAAGGCCAACAGTATTTCCAGAAAATCTACTATTCTATGACTAAATGATCGATGGCATGCAAGACACGTATAGCAATTCTGCCCATGTAGGAGTGTGTGTGCGCATGTGTGTGTGTGGGTGCATGGGTGTGGATGGGAGCTGACTTTCCATCATGACAACAAGGACCTGAAATACTCAACTTCTACAAGCAGAAGCTTTATTTTATCACAGTTTTAGAAGTTTTAGTGCATGATTGGTTGGCCTTGTTGCTTCGAGGCCTGTGGCGAGGCCCACTATCACCGTGCAGACAGGCGGTGGAGTAATTACATGCACACTCATGCTTACACTAGCATAACTCACAATAGTTGAATCTTGGAAGCAGCCTCTAGGTCCATCAACAAATGACTGGGAAAAAGAAAATGTGGTATGCACACACAGTGGAGTACTACTCTGCTGGAAAGAAGAATAAACTTGAGCCACTTGTAGGAAAACAGATGCACTTTGAGACCATAATGTTAAGTGAAATAAATCAGACACGCAAGCCTCAGTATTGCATGGTTTTCTTATATAAGAAACCCAAACAAATTAAAGAGCAAAATAAAAGGCAGATAATAGGAAACAGGGATTTAGTCTTTTGCAGATGGGAAGAGGATCTAGAGATGAAAGGAGAAGGGAGAGAAGAGAAATGAAAGTGAAAAGGATTAAGATGCAATATGTACCAACTCCCCATGATACATGTAATCATCATGTGCAGCCGATACCCACATACTACTGAAAAAACCCACGAACTTCATGACCAGGGAGCAAAGGAGAGAAAAATGAAGACTCAGGTCCGCTCAAGTTTCTCCTTCACAGCAGAGTAGTACTCCACTGTGTGAGGATACCACATTTTCTTTATTCATTCCTCTGTTGCTGGTCTTCCCTTCTAGGACCTCACTAGGCCACGCCCCTTAGAGCTCCCAGGGTGCCCTAAATGTGCATAGTCGGGGATCAAGCCTCTAACACACAGGCCTTTGGGTGGGAACACTGACAACGTGCTGTCAGGATTTGCCGTTATATGGTCATTTGTGGCTTGAATTTTTACAAAGCTGCCTTCTACCTTCACAGCATGAGCTTCCCAAGTCTCAGGACCCGGTCTGCTTGGGCGTCTCTGAGTCTGGCAGGAGGCCCTGGACACAGCGAGCTCTCATTGGCTCTGTGGTTGGAAAATGGGTGTGTGTCGGGGGGACTGTCTGCAATCACACACTCCTCCGTTACACCAACTATGACCCACAGTCACTGTGATCTGTGCTGAAATTTGGCCCTTAGAACACAGGTCTTTACCCTTCCAGTTACAGCCTTGGAGAGCAGAATAAAGGAAGCATCATCCTCAGTGGGGACCACTTACTGAATCCAGGTAGTCCAAACATGATCCTGTGTCCTCTGCTTACTGACAACCTCTCTATTTCGGTCCGTGGCCTGCAGCCCCTGGTGGAGGAGAGTGTGATGTAAAGGGCTTGGTCTCGGACACGCTCGCATAGAGGCACAGAGGAGCTGAGCTGGCTGAGAGTTTAGGCCCAGGCAATCTGCTCATGCCAAACCTGAGAGATAAGAGGGCGACCACAGCCCTGGGCCTAGCTCGATGGTGAGCTCTCACTCTGGACTTGCAAGGTCCTGGGGTCCCCCTTGCTACCACGAAAACAAGCCAGCAAGAGCCTGGCTCCGGGATCAATGCGGAATTAACGCAGCTGAGGCCCAGGACGACGTCTGGGCACACAGCAAGGATTCCCCGCGTCCAGCTACCACTCACCTCCCACCCTGAGGAGGGCGCTGCTAATCTCTGGATCTTGGAAAAAGTTGAATAACCAAGCTGCCAAGCTGTTTCCACCATTCCTTAGGGACGTCTCACCAAAGATGGGGTGGAATCTCCAAGAGCTGGTAATCAAGTGTGTAAAGGGAAACACGTGTATGGAAAGTGCCACCTGCTCAGAGGCGGGCTAGACAGCGCTATGGTTTGAGACCTCCCATCCCCCACTCAGGCGGATTTATCATTAACTCCATCTATTCTCTCATGGGCAGAATGGAAAGTGTTGTTTCCCTTATGTCACTTCTCTGGTGAAGGCTGATGAAGCCTTATCAAGGGCACCACTTTTGAATTTTTCCTAAGGCCTCCCGAGGGACATGATTACGAGATGATTCAGTAATTAGTGAGCTGTCAGTCTCAGATCCAAGCACACAAAAGCAGCCGATACACACACAGCTCTCTGCATGTGGATACATGTATATTAAATTGTTAATGTGTTTGTTAAGCTGTTTGCATGAGATTGAGAGACTGATCCTTTATTACTTAATGAATTTATATCCAGAAAAAAAGCTGTTTTGAGAAATGTCATAAACAATTGTGCCTACCATAGCAATTATTAATAAAATAAAGGTAGGAGAATATAAACGTTACACTTCTTTAATGTAAAAATTTTAGAGGGTTTTAATATTGTTTGCTTTTTTTTTTTTTTTTTTTTTTTTTT
>PVJO010002146.1:0-62419 GCA_004026905.1 Hystrix cristata | reverse complement strand
TCTTGCATTTCCACCTAGTTACATAATGAGCATTTCCTATACCACAGTGCTTTTCATTAACACCATTTTCTAGTAGTAGTAGTAATAGTAGTAGTAGCCACCTACTACTCTTCCTTGTAAACATATTACCATTTACAAGCGGATCTGTGGGATGGACTAACCCCAGGCCCATCGTACTATGTGAACAGCGAGACTCAGTCAGCTGCAGTGTGGCCTCGGTACGGGCCTGGCTGGATGTGACGTTCCAGCCTGGCTTCTACCAGCTGCATAACCACAGGCGATTACTCAGCCTCTCTGTTCCCCTTTCGGTATCCACAGAAGGACTCGACAACACCATCTCCCAGAGCTGGCGGGAAAGCTCCCTGCGCTACTACCGCAAAAGGTCTGGAGAATAATAAATACCACTTAAACGTCATTACCATTCGTTTGTATTTCTTATCATTTTTTTGGTGCTACTGCATGGCAGGAGAGTAAATGGGTCAATACTCTGAAGTATGACAAATGCATACCACAAACCACAGTCCAGAAATGTTGCAGAACTCCTACTTCCTCCCTCAACGGTACAAAACAGTTTCCATCCACCACAACAAGCGCTGAACATTCTCATTTTTAAAATGTAACCAAGTGGGATGGAAAAATGGTACCTCTCTATTTTTTGAATCCTCATTTCTTTTGCTTATAAATGAAGCAAATATTAATCAAGTATTACTAAACATTTTATTTCTATGTTTATGAAGCATTTCTTTACATCCATTGCCCAGGTCTCAGATGTTTGGTATTTTGTTTAACTTGTTTAGTTTCTTTTAATTCTTCTTTTGGCCTAGTAATATTGATGCAGTCAAAATAATCATTCTTTTGCTCTGTGACTTTTCCATTATTTTCAAGTATAGAACATTTCTATCCTCCAGGAGTAGAACACATTTATCTGTATTTTCTTTATTTTTATGGCTGAGTAACATTCCTTTAATTTTAACTTTTTAATATTCACCAATAATTAATTTTCTTATTGGCATGAAGAGAGGGTCTAATTAAGCTTACTTTTCTAAAATAGTTACTAATTGTTTCTCTATCATTAATTTTGAATGGTCCTGCCTTTCCTTTAAAATGTGTTGATATCAGGTTATAATGTACGGGTCTTCCCTAAGGACTCCACAGGAAACCTAGCGCGCACGCGAACACACACACACACACACACACACACACACACACACACACGCCATCTTCTCTCTTCTTACATTTACTTTTTGTATTCATAACTATTATCCCTGACATATATTTACTTACACCAACCATCCGGCTTATCATATGGTAAATGATGAGTACATTAAATCCATAAAATAAACACATTTTGGAGTCTAGGTGACCATCCAATACATTGGCATATCCAGATTATCTACTTCTAAAATCTTGTTATGCTTGTTTTTGTGTTTTGAGACAGGGTCACTATATAGCCCTGGCTGGCCCTAAACCCTCCATCTTCCTGCCTCAGCCTTCCAGGAATGCACCACCATGCCTGGCTTACAGCATGATATCTGTGAAAGTATATTTTAACAGCAGACTTTGGCAGGCTGCTAGTTTCCAACTGGAGCTTGCAAATAATAATAATAATAATAATAACAATAATAATAATAATAACGAAGGCTGGGCTCCACCCAGGTGTCTGACATACAGTCTGGGCACCCCGAGTCCTCGTAAGTGCCCGACCAATTCTAACATGCAGCCATAGTAGAGAGCCCCCAACCTCTGGGACTTATTTGTATACTTAGAAAGGTAAATGTAATACACATTTAATATATCTGAAGTGTTAAATACATTAAACATGTGTATGATCTTAAAGCATCTATTTAGTGTACTTATTTATGAAGATATAAAACAAATACCAGCAGCAAAAAGTAAATATATGCCCATGTATGTAAGTGTGCGTGTACATATATAAATAGTCACGAACTTATCGAAATCACCCAATGACAGGAGATTTTCTCTAAATAAAACTTGAAAAGTTCTCTCCCAGAAGTCGTGCGAGTAGGGAGAAGGTCAGATGCGAGGTGTCCCTGAGGCAGAGCCGCCTGAGGCCCTCCTGGGATCTGCAGTCACTGCCTGGGCCTGACTCTGCCCAGGTGCCTGTGATTGCAGCAAGCCCCTCGAGGAAGCTGATTGTCATCTAGAAAACGCGATCGTGACACCCACAACTTGACACCTGCGAAGCCTTCCGAGAGGCACGCGAGGCTGGAGGGAGGGAAATAGCCAAGCCGGGCCAGGGCTACACTCAGCGTCGCCTCCACGCAAGCTGCCCGTTAGAACACCTGTAACTCAGCACTGCCTCAAACAAACTACCTTGACAAAAATCACACCTGTGATTTTTCTTTTTTTTCTTTCAGAGTTGGGATTCGACCCAGGGTCCTCGCACCCTGGGCAAACGCTCTGCCATTGAGCGACACCAGCCACCAGTGGTGTCTCACACGTGATTCTCTCTCCTCATCAGTGCTTTGCTTGGTCTGCAGGTTGGTCACCAAATACGAGAGAGAGAAACAGGATCCCAGGTGTGCACATGCACCTCCACTCTAAGGAACAAAGAACCAGTGTGGAACTTGGTTTCCATCTGTAAAGCCAGGAAAATCACTGTCACTTGCAGCCTTTGTCACTCAGGTATCTGTTACTCTCCTCCTCACACTTTCCCCCAAATGTCTCCATGCTTGTGACCTTCTACTGCCACGTGGACACTGCTAGGTCCTGACCTTGTCCAGCTGCCCCTTGCAGCTTGGTCCCAAGGCTGGCTTGGAAGGCAGCTCTCTACTGCTGCCCAGACAGGGCTGCCCTCGTCCCCACCCCCCTCTACCCCTGGACCAGCCTGAGCCTGCACCGGGTCTTCCCTTCCCTCTGCCCAGACCAGCTGTGCTCAGCCTTGCTGTGGGACTGGCGCTGGGGTGAGGCGCACTGTCCCCAGCCCTACCTAAACTCAGCGCTCCAAATCCACCCCTCCCAGAGTACCCAAGGCTCTCAGGGTGAGAGTCGGCCCCGGATCCCCCCACTCCACAGGGCGCACAGTGGGTGTACCAGGAGGGCCCATGAATGGAGCAAGCGAAGTTGGCGAAATGAGCAGGACAGTCTCACCCTCCACCTCTGTCCCTACCTGCGCTGGGGACTGACAGCCTGCAGATGTTCTGAATTCTGCAGGTGCCTCCGGCTGAGGACAGGTCTGGAAGCAGAAAAATTTAGGTGTGAATCTGGAATCCAAGTAGCTGATGCTCTTGGGTAAATTACTGAACTGTGCTTGGGGGAATTACTGTTCTTCGGTCCCCTTCCCTTTAAGCATGATCATACCGCCTGCCGCGGAGGACTAAGTGACTGTAACACACGCATGTCAGGGACACAGTACGCTCTTCACACACGGTAACTCTCACCACCTTCTGCCCTCTTAGAAAAGGACCGAGACTGTGTTAACCTCTAAAAACCATCTCACAGGCCGTGCTGATGCTGCCCAGTGACTTCACACACACACACACAACACACCCCTGAGCTTGCCCGGCAGGGCCCCACGGGGAGGCGCGCGGCGCGGTCCGTCCTCACCTTCCCAGGGTCCCGGGTCCCGAGGCGAGCAGGTGACGCCGTCGCCGTCCCTCCAACTCCTCGCAACAAGGCGCCCCGCAAGCCCAGCCCCGCAGCAGGCAGGTCCAGGTCCCGCCCGAGCCCGGCGCGCAGGGCGGGGCGGGGCGAGGCTGGGCAGCGGAGGGCCGGGAAGGGGCGGGGTGCGGCCTCGCCGGGCCGGGCGGGGGGCGCCTCCGTCGTGGGGTGCTCCGGCCCGAGGGCTCCCGGGGCGCGCGGCTGGAAGCTTCCGCTCTGTGCGCCCTCGCGGTGGCGCCCGCGGGCCGCAGGGTCGCGCGTGTCTCCTGCGCGCTCTTCAGGCCGGCGGCTGCTACTACCAGAGAGAGGCCGGGAGCAGGGCCACCCGTCCCCAGGTGAGGCCGGGAGCAGGGTCACCCGTCCCCGGGTGAGGCCGGGAGCAGGGCCACCCGTCCCCGGGTGAGGCCGCAGGGTCACCCGTCCCCGGGTGAGGCCGGGAGCAAGGTCACCCGTCCCCAGGTGAGGCCGGGAGCAGGGCCACCCGTTCCCAGGTGAGGCCGCAGGGCCACCCGTCCCCAGGTGAGGTTGTGGTGAGGCCGCAGCACCGAAGGAAGCCGCGGGCAACAGAGCCAGGACAGGGAGGTCGCAGGTGCAGAAGCAGAGTGGCCCGGGGGCCGCCTCCGGGAAGGGGTGTCCCGACTGGGAAGGAGTAAAGAGGCACGCGGTTCTTGCATTGAGATTTTAAATTGTTTACAAGAACAGGAGGCCAAAGGAGAACGTGCGTCCTAGAGTTTTATAGTGCGATAGAACTGTTTTCAAACAACAATGGACGAAGGCATCTGTGGCTGGTGGGCAAGAGTTTAAGGAGACAGTGATTTTCCTTCTTTTTACTCAATCACAATAATTCATTATATAATAAATAAGAAAATGGCATATAATTATTGCATAAACTCAAAAAATAGAGGTGTCTAAGGCTGATAGGAAAGGGTTTAAGGACACACAATTTCCATCCTTTCTAACCCCAAGTGGTTTATTATATAAAATAGAAAACGCACATAATCGTCTTAGTAAATGAAAAAATAAGCATCTAACAAAACTCAACATTTTTTTGCATTAATTACACCCAGAAAACTGGAAAAAGAAAGGAATGTTTCTTAATCTGATATAGAGCACCTGTTAGGAACCTAACAGATTCCGTAATCGATAGTGAAACATTTTGCTTTGTTCTAGGATCAGTGAGAAGATAAGGATGTCAGATCTCACCTAGAAGAAATGCTTTACTGTTAGCAAAGAAATGAACATAGAAATAATAAAGCTTCAAAAGGAAGAATAAAAGTACCAGTTTTGACAGAAGACATGTTTGTATGTGGATCACCCTTTGAAATCTACACAAGAGTACAGTACACATCTAATTGTTTCTCTGATATGAGAAACCATAACTGTAAATAAGGACAAAGAGATGTAATAGATATTATATAAAAGGAAGATCATATACAAAGGAGAAGAGTACTAGAAAGAGAGAAGGAGGGAAAGCAGGAAGGGGAAAAGGAAAGAAAAGGGAAAGGGAAATCATGGAAAAATACAAATAAACCTGCTGTAAATAGGGAAGGAGGGAACAGAGGGGAGGGGTAGGGAAGAGGGGGGAAACCAAGATACATCATGTACAGGTACAAAATAATGTGATGAATGTGACCATTATATGTACAATGTACCAATACATGTTCTTAGTTAAAAATAAATAAAATAAAATAAAAAGCATTTATCCATCATGAAAAAAAAGAAATCTACACAAGAAGCAAAGAAAGAAAGTAAAAGAACACAAAACTACTACATTGTGTTTAGTAAGATTGGAAAATATGAGATTGATACAGATAAATACTAGTGATGGAAATTTGCAAAATAAAATTTGTTAAGAATGGTATTTACAGTAGCATTAAAAAATTAAACACTAAGGCATACGTCCTTCGGAAGAAATATACCTACCATGAAAACTGAAAAACAGAAAATGAATGACCCATGTAAATAGAGGGATATACCATGTTCATGGATTGCACAACTCACTCTTGCTTATGCTGGTATAGACTACATTTTAGACTGTCTGTACTGTGCAGTCTATATATTTAATACAATCCAAATCCCAAGGGTAATTTCCAAAGACATTGAGAAGCTGTTTCTAAAATACATGTGAAAGTACAAATGATCAAGAATTATGAGAATAATCTTGAAAAAGAACAAAGTTCTTACACTGACCTTTTTATAGAAGAATTTATCCACACTTGAAGGTTTTCAATAAAGCAAGATAACTCATGGCAGTGTGATATTTACAGAAGTATACAAATGGGAAATAGAAAGTAGATTAATAAACCTGCACATATGGTCAATCGATATTTTTACCAATGTACTATGTCAGTTCAGTGGGGAGAAGAGGGAAAATGTCTTTCACAAATGTTACTAGAACATCTGGGTATCTCTATGGGAAAGAGAAAAAAGAATTTTGACCCTTTCGTCATTCTAGTCATTCGTGATGAACTGTAAAGTTAAACATGAAAGCAAGAACCATAGATACTTCATAAAAATCCATAGGAGCCTATCTTCATGCCCTTGGGGAAAATGAGAAAAAAAATCCTGAAGATACAAAAAGCAATATGTAAGACTAATTCATCTACTGAATGTCATTGAAATTGAGGCTATTAATCAATGGCACTACTCAAAGAATGAAAGGTAAGCCTGATAAAATTCTCACACACAGCTGGCAAATAACTTGTATCCATAATATACAAAAAATGTCTACACATTAACAATACAGAAAGAAACAACACAATTTAAAAATGGAGAAAGATTTTACCTTCACTGAAGAACATTTACTTAGAGGAAAGGCTCAATATCATTAATACTCAGAGAGCTGCAAATTAAGACCACAATGAGAGTCACTTAACAACCACAAAAAATGACTGAAATGTACACACTGCTGGGTCCCCGAGCCCTCCCCGAGTGTGTGTTAGATCTACCAGCTGCTGAGGCCTTCGCAATCGGAACGGGTGCCACTGTTGTCCCTGAGTCAGGAGGCCTCACCGGCAGCCTCCTTGCGGGGGATGCTTGGCACCGGCATTTGGTATCTCACGTGCTTCCAGAACTTAGAGTTCAGGGACCGCTTGTTGGCCACGTGGTCTTCTCTCCACTTGATGGTGCCCTGCGCTTGCACGAGGTGGCTGAGGGAGCCTTGAAGCCCAGCAGTCTGCAGTCTGCCCCGCTCCCCCTCCGCCTCCATCTCAATCAGAATCACCTTGGAATCGTTCTGGATGAGGGCACAGTGCAGGGCCACCTCCTGCTCATAGGCGAACTCCTTGCTGTGTGACATGTGGGGGGTCAGGATGAACAGGTGCCGCCTGCTCTTCTGGATGCTGGCTTCCACTGCAGTGGCCACATCTGGTCATGTAAGAAAGGGGTTGAGATGTTCTATCATTGCTTTTTAAAGTCTAATGTTTGGATCATAAATGTTGTGAACATTTAAAAAATTCTCTTATTATAAACTGAGATTCTGATACCAATCAAGTCACTTATTCTGAAAGTGGAAATGAACATGGATAGAGAACCCACGTTTTTTCCTTCTCGTGCATTTCCCCATGAGAATATCAGCCCCAATACCCTCTTTGTTCCCAGGTAGATCAGTCCTGAAGTCATCCCTCCAGCTGGATGGGAATATGGGAGCAATTAGCCTACAAAGTCCTGGGTGACCTAGAAGGTGGGTTCACTGGAATTTCCTCAGACTACTGTCATCTTAGAGTATCTGCCTTTGCGCTTCAAAGGGACTCAACATTCGAACTCTCAGATGGGAGACTGCAAACTCAAGAAGCCCGGCTGTGTGACCTGACTGTGGGCTCCAGGAAGGTCCCAGATCCTCTATTGTAGGAGCTGGTTTGTTCTGGACTACAGAAGGTCTAAGGAAGATCAGTGAGTATTAACACCTGGTGATCCCACCAGCTCTAGGCAGACCTAGAAAACCCCGTGCAGCACCTCACTCTCACTGCAGCCCGCGGAGGTGCATTAAGGGAACATGGCCACGACCACCCAACTCAAGGTCTTCTTAAAGAGTGGCTGCAAAGGCTGCAAATGCCTGCAGTCTGAAATGAGAAAACGAGTGTGAATGTGTTGGATGAAGACTGGTGGTAGAAGCCTCCACTCTGGCTGAGAGGGTGCAGCGTGGATTTGAGGGGTAGCTGGGAGACAGCCCTGGGGGAAAGACACACTGAGTGGCCGGCCTGGACCTTCCTCTGAAGGGGCAGCAGACCTCAGTGGTGTGGGCAGAGAGCATCCAGCTGGCCATGCTGGCCAGGCAGAGGTGTAGCGCAAGCTCATCTTGGTAGACTGAGAAGGAAAGATGAAGAGCTGTGTCCAGCTGTGGCACATAGTGTGACCTCACAGACAGTTCCCACAGGTCCTTGAGCACATGGGAAGATCACGTGAGGCCGTCGCCATGACTCTGCCTGCCTGGGTGGTCAGTGGGAACACGGGGAAGCCAAGGAGACCCCTGAGAGGAACAGAACCACGTCCTCCTGAGTAGCACATGTTCAGGTCTTCAGAGCCTTCACCAGGCTGTTAGTGCTGCCTGATCTCCCCGGAGGAGCCACATTCGCCCACGTGTGTGCCTTTCAGTCTACAGGCGCTTCACCCTCCTCTCGGCCAGAGTGTCAACTTGAAACACTCCACAAAGCATCGTTAGGCACGTGTTCATGGTATCCTGGCCCCTTCCACATCCCACAACCTTCCTGGGCTTTGAGAAATTAGAGAAGGGCTTACACGGAGAGTTAAAAGGCATTTGACTCACATGGAGGGAAATACGTGGAAGGAAGAGAAAAATAACTACTGAAATTGCTGAAACTGTGATAAAACTGTCAAAAGTACATAAAATTGGCTAAAAATACTAAGACACAGAAGCCACAGCTTTACTTGTTCTGGTGAGAATATGCCTGTAAACATTTCACCAATAGAAAGAAAAGCATAAAGTCTCTCTGAGCTGTTAGGTTGCATTAGCTAGTGCCTATGGACAGCAGAAGCAAGTTCTTCAAATTTCCAGTCCTCCTTCAAGTGTCCTGGAGAGAATGAGGAAGTATCAGAGTCGTCCTAGTGGGGACAGAGGAAATAAAAGAGAGGCGATGCCAGCCAACTCCACAAGGCTAAGGACTCCCGACAGTCACACTACTCTGAGCTGGTCATGTTGCTGACACTGCTACGAAAGACAGTGACAGGGACAAGCACATCCCGAAGAACACTTTAAAGTTCCGGTCTTAAGATCTGATCGGTCAACACAATTCCTTTTCTATTGCAGGAATAAGACCATTTAGCCTTCACCTTTCACTGAGTGGAATCTCTGCCTCTGCTATCAGTAGGCAGCTTTACCTTGTCCAGGTAGCAGATCTCTCCCATAAATGCATAAGTTATATCCACATTTCTTTTCAAGAACGTCAGGCAGAATCTGGTGGACAAAGTACTCCACAGAGCTGGCTCCTTTTGCACCACACATGTGGTCCCTGGGATATACAACATATGCATCATAGAGCTTCCCATCTGGAGATGAAAAGAAGCAGCACAACTTCGTTATTTGGTCCCAGATTTTCCCATTTGACTATTAACAGTCTTTTCACCAAGTTTTATGGCAGTCAGTGAATGTATCTCATCCTCCCGAATATTCTAGAACCGAAGGATGGTGATGGTCACTGCCTACAAATGTGATCAGGAAGCAGCTATCTTAGTCTCAAAGCTTTCTCCCTTTGTACTGTCTCAGACTGAAGGACAGCGAAGAGACAAGAGATTGTCCAGGATGGATTAAGCCATGTGGTCAGGCTTGATTGTCAGTCTATCAGTAAGTATTTATAGCAATGGACGGGGACCAGCTCTGTGCCTGGCAGACCTCCGTTTCATCTCTCACTTTCCCTGGACGGTCGAGCCCCCTGACCTCCAAGGCCTGCATTAGGAGACACACGGCAGATGCCTGAATCCACAGGCACTACCGATCCCTAGATATGCCATGTCTGTCCCTGTGCTGTAAGCTTAGGTTAAAGTACAACTTATAAATCAGGAACAGAAGAGGTTAACCATAATAACTAATAATAAAACTGGAAAATCATTACAACGTACTCTAAGAAAATTACCAGCATCGCGACTCTTGCACCTTAGGCCCACCAGTGAGGTAACGGATTTCCCGAACAAAAGCGCTGCAACATTACAACTGTCCATCTGATAACCAAGAGGGCTACGGACTGGCGGGCAGGTGACGCGGACAGCATGGATATGCCGGGCAGATGGTGGTCCGAGCCCCAGGTGGGGCAGAGTGGGGCTGCAGGAGAGGACCTCATGCTACTCAGAAGGGTGTGCACTTCATAACTTGTGTTTTATGTGTTTCTGGAACTTTCCAAGCAATATTTTTGGCTGTTAGTTGATCCTGGGTAACCGAAACCACAGGAAGTGAAGACAAGGATAAGGGGGACTACTATGCTTCCCTGGAAGAAGGGAAAATGTGCAAAGCTAACAATGACAAGGGAGGAGAGTTTCTGAAGGCGTCCTCTGAATTCTCCATAACTCAAACACTTAGCTACTAGTTAATGGGCTGTATACAAAAATATAAGCTAGGTTTGCTTCTAAATAAAAGACTGGTGTCATCCTTAGCAAGGAAAACCACCCTCCTTCCTGTGTGGACTTATGTGCGTGTGTACACTAATCTGACAAGGGCTGTGATAACCCGGTCTGACACATCTGTCTCACCTGCTCACATCTGGAAAACGGGAACATTTCTGTGACTGTGTTTTATTTTGTCAAGTTTTACCAGTACACACTTGGCAAGCCGCAATACCAAAACCTTTCTGAGCTTGGGGAAGAGTCTTTGACTGGAGAGTTGGCAGCAACGCCAGTCCTAACAGGGAGGAGGCTTGACATTGAGATAGATCACAGAACCTCAGGGATCAACAGAGAAGGATAGAAAATGGTCTTCAAATAGACTCAGAAAAATTCACTGAAAACAAGATAGCAAGGAAAATGGAACCTGGGTTCAGCAATATGACTATTAAGAGATTAATAAGTTAATAACCAATAACTGTTTTTTAAGAAACCCTTGAAATTGCCACTTACCATTCCTCATTTTGTGAGGTCTGGCTATCTCTCTCCAGAGTAGAATAAGATCAATCCAGAACACTTTCAGGAGTATCACCAGGACATTGATTAGCGTTAGCAGGAGACTACACCCTGCAGCTACATAGTAGATGCTTCGACGATCAACTGTTGACAGATGATGGGGAGGAGAAAAATGATCATTAGTGCTGTTAAAATAAGATAAAGTGGTAAGTGTAAGGATGGCAGCCTTCACGGAAAGTACAAGAGATTAACATCAAAGACTCCCACCTGGAATTTTTATAGTTGCCTTTAAAATGAGTCAGTGGCTGCCTCTTGAGCCCCCACTCCATACCCAGCTCGTCTAGGAATCACAGCAGATTCTCAAGGGCAAAGGGAGAGAAACATGAGGAACCCTAACTGAAATGAGAGGCAGATATGTGGTTTCAGCTAGGAAAGCATTTAGGAGAACTCACTCAGTGCTAGGCTGGGTGAGGAGGTCCCCACAAGAACCAGGCACAGAAGGAAATGCTCATGCCAGAGAGGAGGCTGTGAGTAATGTGTTTTCCAAGGAACCCGAGTGTCCTGTTTGGGAAATTGGTAAAAGATGGGATTACAAAATAGCTCAGGGTTATATTTGACCTGATTTAACACACCTGCTAAGCCTTTGCCCTATTGTGAAGGTCACAGGAGCCAAAGGAGCGTGTTGGAAGGAGCATTAACAAGGAAAGTGCTTTTCCAGCAAGATTAATATGATGGTAGTGGAAGGTCAGTTTCTGTAGAGAGAGATCACAAATGCTCAGCACAGAATGGGTGCAATATCTGGGGTGCAAGGTGAGGACCTGAAGTCATGTGATAGTGGGGAAGGAATGGACTGGACGAGCCTGGTGCTTGCTGAAAGTCTAAGAATGAATCACAGGTCTAGGCAGCCCCTGCAGCTGAGGTGCTGGTGTTGGAAGCTAAGCAGAGGCAAGAGCCGTGCGGGTCTATGAAGTGCATTTGATGGGGAGGTCAGTCGCTGGGCTCTGGCCCGGCATTGAGCCCTTCCCTCCCTGACGGTGCACCTCATTTAGCCTCACTGAATGTCACCCTGTACTCCTAGCCTCGCCAAATGTATATGCAACCCTGTTTCCATCCTCCGGGACTTGTAACAGATGTGCACAAGTCGAGTCATAAGAACTGTGGTCATCCATAGTACTCTGGGCTGTTTTACGTGCACTTCATTCTTAGACAGTTTGACTATCTTATCTGAGAAATGGTCCCACTTAAAGATAAAAGTGAGACGAATCTCAAATGAGGTTTGGGGTTCCGGTTCTTTTTCACTTTAGTCTTAATCCCAAGGTGTGGGGTTCCAGGTGTGACATCGAAAATCACTGGCTGGTATTCATGAATTCCTCGACCACTCCCAATAGGCCACCAGCTGTCTGAGTACACCGCACTTAGGAAATCAAAGATGATCAAGGTGAAGGGATCTGAATTCGGCATGAGAACTGAAAATTGGTGGGGAGCTTGCTGTTTAAATGATAAACTCTCTAATTCATTTCTAATTCATTTCAAGGGGTTGTGTAGAGTCCTGCCTAAACACATGCTGGGGATGTCCGCTTCCTGGGAGGTTATAGCAGGTGGCTGGATGCTTCGACTGGACAAAGAAATTGGTTCAAGACACAGAAATACATTGAAGTTCAATATCTGCCCAAGCATTAAAGTTTTCATAAATCTATAGGCAATTCTTGTGTATGATAATGAAATGCTAAGTATTTCCTGTAAATTTTATAAAAATAAAAAAAAATTTTAAGAAAAAAACAGGCTTTCTGTGTTTGAATCCTGGCTCTCTGACTGCGGTTCATAGCAAGCTATTCAGCTATCTTTGTCTTTGTTTCCTTGTCTATAAAATTAGATGATATTAACAATCTCTCACTTGTGAGGTACTGACAAAGCAATTGAGACATTTAAATGTAAAATAATTCAGATCTGGGACATAGAAAACAATGCATATGTGTGTGTCCTGTTATCATTATAAGCTTCATTTACATAATAGTATTTAATAATTCGGAGACACAAGCTTTAAGTTTTTCTCATTTAAATTCAAGAAATGTTGTCATTTAGAAATAAAAGAATTCACTATGACAATTCAGTAGCAGCACAGAGAATTTTTGTTTAATTTATACAGCTGTTAAAACAGTGCAACCGTGTTGATTTGAAGAGAAACAGTTGAAATACAAAAAAAAAAAAAAACAAAGTACAAAAATCACACAAAAAAGTGAACATAATTGCAATACACAAGTAACGAGAGTGTTTGTAAATGATAATGTAAGCGAAGAGCAGGCAGAAGACAAAGGAGCTGGAGGGTATGGCGGGTGCGTGCCTTCCCCCGTGCTGTAGGGTCCAGTGTGCCCGCCGCCACCCCGTGACATCCGGGAGAGTCCACACTCATCCTGGGGACACAGTTGCCATTAGACAAAGCCTAACGCCCTGCCGAACACAACGACACAGAGTCATTGTCGTGACTCTGTTTTATACAACCTTACAAATCAGGGGTCAACATCAAAATTGGAAAAAGAAAGCTCCCAAGGACCACCTCAGATAGAGATTCACCATGACCACATCAAGGTAGAGGTCTGCCCTCCACCCCAACCCTTTGAGCCCTGAGTGTTGGGCGGATAAATCTGGGCCACACCTGCACGGAGGCAGGAGCTCAGAATTCAACCCTCTTCTTGGCGGTTAGACAAATACCAAAAAACTTCTACATAGTTGCACTGCCGCTCATGGAGCAGCGGGTGTAAAAATGCTCTATCTGTCCCCCTACCCTCTTGTAGGGGATCGAATCCTTCGTACAGGAAAACTTTGCCTGGAAATGCAAAGATCAAGTGAGGACACGGACAGGAGGCCACGCTCAGGAGGAACCAGATAGATACACCAGGAGAGAACTGGAGGCCCCTCAGGGGACCTTTTGGGACTGGCGTCCAGGGGCGTTGCTGGAATGGGACAAGGAAAAGCACAAGGACTCGCAGACAGCGCTATTGCCAGTTTGAGTCTTCGGTAGATCGTGTGTCCTCCCTGGGCTGCCTGCAGCTGGGAGGGGTGGCTGAGGAAGCAGTCGAAGGTTGAAGAAGAGTCCGGGAAGGAGGAGGAAGAAGAGGAAGTAGAGGAGGAGGAAGAGGAGGAGGCTGAAGAAGTAAACACTCCAAAAGGCTGGAGTGTGAATAGCACCTGCAAGAGAGGCACATTGTGGGCGACAGCCCATTTACGTCATCTTGCTGGGATCGAACTGCAACACATTGTCCTCTAAGAAAAGCGTTTCAGCTTGTGGATACGGCAGACTCGGGGGACCAGCATCTGGCAGACACTCCTTACTTGGCTTTTTCCTCGTCAGCCTCACAGCGTGCTTTATCACCCCGTGCAGGTTCCTGGCCAGACAGTCGTACTCCCGGAGCAAATCCTCTTCCTTCACCCTGGTTATTCTCAACATGGTGTTGAGGCAGGCCAGGTCATCGCTGGAACTGAGAAGCCGACTTGTTACTTGTGTGTGTGTGTGTGTGTGTGTGTGTGTGTGTGTGTGTGTGTGGTACTGGGGAGCTAACCCATGCTCCTCTGCCACAGAGCCCCTTTTGATTATATTTTATATTTCACTAAGTTGCCCACGTAGGACTTGAACTTGCAATTCTCCTGTCTCAGCCTCCCAGGGGTGGGACGACAGGTGTGCACCACCACATCTGGCAACTTGTTACTTTTAATGCTTCCTTTGTAGGTGCCAGTTGTCCAAGAAGGGAAGGGGAATGTTTTAACTTCAATGCAAAAATACCTTTGATTTTGCCCGTGCTCTTCTTGAATCCTCGCTACACCCAGGTCCTTGACGTTGTTTTGGTTCACCTGCCACAGGACGGCAGTGAAGGACTGAGCCCCTCTCCCAAAGCAAGCCGAGCAGGTGATGTTTGCTGTTTCTCCTGGGTGGAAAGCAAAGAAATCCATCAATCAAATTAAACTCTGCAAGCAGTATTTCATTTCATGTAAGGCGACAAAATCCATGCAGGCCTGCTGGGTCCTACTGTTCTTCCCATGAGCCTTGTCCATCTCCAGCAGCATCTTCTCTGCCCTCTCTCTGCCTCTTCCTCTCTACAGCATCTGCTCTTCCTTCACCTACGGCTAAGTTGGAAGCTCCCACCACCCTCTCACCCCCAGGAAACTGAAAGGGTGGGGGGATGACTCTGGCTTCACAGCCACACATGATCGTGTGAGGGTTCAGTGCCCAGAAGTTGGAGTTTCTTTACATCTGACTCCTTCCACATCTTTGTCCTCCAACTGACTTCTCTTCGTCTCTCCGTGGGCTCCCTTTGTTTCATCCAACCAGCCATCATCCAGAAAGAGTGCCCTCCAATTCCTTGAACTTGAGGCTTCTTCCTTGTAGAACTGAAAGTATCAGGGCTCCTGTCGGCCATGGACATACATTCAGCCTTTCTGAGCCCTTGGTCCTATCATGAGAGGCATGAGGAGCTCTTCTGGGAGGGGAGGTGGTAGAAAGAAATGATTCGAGCACAAGGGTTGCAGGACACTAACAGAAAGACAAACACTGAGGCTTGGGAGGCAGAGGGAGAAATAGCTGTCACACTGCACAGGGAAATGGTGTGAAGCAAAATGCTGGGACCCTGCTCTTTGGAGGGAAAGTGAAGGGTGCGGCACATGGGAGATGACATCTGGGAGCAAGACGAGGCAAGGTGGAAAGACATACACAGGCGAAGTCGGGAGGACCAGGAAGGGCGCCGCTCATGGGTGAGGTGCAGCGTGTCAGGCTGAAGGCTGCAGGTGCACCTGGGGGCAGGGAGGCCTGGTCCCAGGACGCCACTTCCCCTGCTAACACGCTGAACCCTGCCCCGCTCCTGGTGAGAACCCGGAAAGGCAGGGATGGGAAGAGCCAGAAAGTCTGTCTTCTCATTGTTGTCCATGACCTCCGATGTGCCCTTGGACATCTCCAAGCCTGCATTTCCTCAAACACACAGTGAGAACGACATGGCCCTCAGGACAGAGGTTAGAGTGAAAGGTAATGCCAACGTGAGCGCACCGTGAATTGCAAAGTGCAGCCCGAATGTCAGCCCTGCATACTGCTGTGACATGGTTTGAACTTTAACAAGCAGCTGGGGCAGGTCACTGACCCCGCACACCATCCACTCACTCGTGGAATCCTCACGTCCCCATAGCAACTACCTGAACGCAGGTGGCGCATTTCACACCACACCCAGGTCACAAGGCAGAGTTTTCCAGGTTGCCCAGCACTCTTTCACAATTTTCTTACCAATTTCCACTTCTTTTGTTTCATTGTGTGAAGGGGTCACAATCACTGGAAATACAGAAACTCCTGGCTTATCTTAAAATTAAAAACAGAAAGAGAATGTAAGTATTAAGAACGCATTGGATGGTCACCAGTGTAAAGCTTGTACTTGCATATTTCTATCTTATTTCATAGCGGTATTCTCAAAATTTTCTGGGCAACACAAGCCCACTCACACAGAGATGAAACAAAAAGAACACTTAAATGACACTCCATCATGCTACGTGTGGTGCATGTAGATATTTTCTATTCTCTTCTGTGTCACTAAAACAAATGCTGATCTGAAACATTAATTGTGTGACCTGGCTACTTCATAGGCATCAGTAGACCACACTCCTCTGTATTTGATCAACTGTATTGTGAATTTTTTCCCCTAAAACTGCTTTTAAAATTTTTAAATATATTTGAAAAAAGTGATTTTTAGAATTAAGTAGCCCACTTGAGGTCACAGACTGTGTCTAAAGCTCTGCAAACCAGGTTGAAAATCACTGCATGATATTTATACCCCTTTATCTCCATCCTCCATAACTGCAAGTTGCACATTATAGATTCAACCAACTGAGGATCAAAAGTATAAGAGAAAAAATTTGCTTCTGTCCAAAAATGTGCAGACTTTTTGTTCTTGTCATTATTCCTTAAACAGAATAGCACAAAAACTATTTACAAAGCATTTAGGTTGTTTTAGGTATCACAAGTCATGTAGAGCTAAGGTAGTGGGACTGTGTACGTAGGCTTTGTGCAAACACCATGCCACTTTATATGAGGGACTTAGATATCTGAGGGTTTGGGGATCTGAGGGGTCCTGGAACCAAGTCCTCAGCAGATATACTGCCATTCAAAAAAATGGAAACTTCATTAATATGTAGACTGCTTTATCTCTGGAAAAGTAAATCAGAAAGAAAATAGATGTGGCTTTGGATCAGCAATCGCCCTTCGAATTTCTGGAAACTTGCTAGTACATTAGGAAATGTCTCTGTCACGGGAAGCATCAGGGAGGAGCGTGAGGTGCAGGGAATGCAACGGTCATCTTTATTTAAAAGTCACATTCTGTTACACATCGCAGCTTACCTTTAACAGTGAATGATCTGGTTGCTGTCACACTATAACTGACTCCATTTTCAGTGTGTGTAAATTTACACGTGTAATCACCTTCATCATCACGCCCCGCGTTGTCAATGAATAAAAATGACATGTGTATCTGATACCTTGATCCTTGAAGAACCTTACAGTTCTGGAACAAAAAAAATCCTCTTCCCTTTTCAGTAATGCTTCCTTTGCATTTATTTCAATTGCCCAATTTTCACTGGCCTCCCTCCCACCCCGTTCAAATGTCTTTGTACCTTAAACCACTCAAGAGGTGCTGTCCAATTGTAGAGGTTAATTGTGGGACAATATATTCTGGAATTTTTTTCTGACCCGGATACTGTTGAGTACATCAAAGAATCTGGAATGTGGCAATCTGTGGGTCTTTTGTAGATGGTGACATTGGTGTATCCAGTCTTATTCCAGGTGGGACTATTAAAATAAGACAATTAGAAAGAGTTATTTAGCATTGTGGAGTAACTTTACCCAGCTCTAGTTTTTGCTCACTATTGCTTTTCTTCTTAAGACAGTGGGATATACTGGTTCTTTTTTATTGAAAAGTTAATCACTCAAACGTAGTTTCAAATACTTTTTTGTTGCACTTGAGATAAAACATAGTTCCTCTGCAGGCCCTAAATACGGTGCCTTTGCTGTTTCTTCATCCACTACATCTGCTGTAATGTAACAGCGATAAATTCCCAGGAGTCCTCTTTTGTTCAACTCAGTTTATAAATTCAACTGGCCCACAAAGGAGTAGAGAAGAAAGCAAAGTTTGGACAGCTGAGACCATGGCCACTAATGACAGGGGGCGGGCTCAAAAGTTAGCGTGACTTCCCGTATGATACCTTCTGACCACGCAAGTATAAATTCCAGAATCGCCCACTTCGGCTGGGAGAAATTTAAGCTGCTCTCCGGAAGCAAAGACTCGGTTTCTTTTCTGGGTGGGAATACTTTCGTTTGTTTTTGAGTAATACCAGTCCACAGGGTAACGAGACCCTCCTTTTTTCGGACATCTCACAATTAAAGCTTCATTTTCCAGGCCCCACGCCGATTTACCTGCAAATAAAAAAATATACGTATGCCCCTGTCCGAAATGATCATATGAAAAGGTCATAATTCTGATACTCTTAATACTTCCATCTAAAATTAAATTTTAAAATGCACCATATGTTGTGGTATTTGGAGAAAGGCTAAGTAAATGATTAAGATCTTTTATGAAGTCTTCATTGGGTACCACAAACTAAGGAATGAATGTGAAGCTAAGACCCTCACACTGCCTCAGGGACGCCTCAGTGGAAAAGCATCCCCGTCTACCTGAACAAATTATGTGTCAGTCAACAAATGCCTGCAAACCTGTTACATGCTGGTATTGTGCTAAATCCTGGCTTTGCGAATATCTGAAAGTTACTATATATTTATTCTAGAAAATTTCTTCTTTCAGACTTGTGAGGAAGAATAACTGCATAGAAAAAAACTATCATTCAATTGATAATTCAGCTGAAACAATCAGAAGCAGCCAATTTAAAACAAATGTTCTTGGAATGACTTAACAACTTTTAAAACTGTGGAACAAAACTTACTACCTTTCACTGCTGCGAAATATACGGGAACTGTTAGAATCGCCAAGATCCAAAGCCCCCTTCTGGGTCTATCAGGCAAGAACAAGTGTGGGCTACTCATGGTTTAGGGTGTTCCAGAATCAGCGTCCCAGGCAGGTAACCGTCTCCACTATGGTAGGTGGTGTGCGATGCTGAGAAGGACTTAGAGTCAGGAAGAAGAATCAGCATTTCCAGTGAGAAATAAGTCACGCAAAACCATAAGGAAAGCATTTATGTAGCCATGATTTTTACATACTCAAAACCTTCCTAAAAATTCAGTCAACACACATTTGTTAAGTACACACATGTCTAACGGGAGGTTTCAGACATGCAACATTGTATTTATTCCTACTGCACATTCGGGCTATATGACCCTTCCAATGACCAGGCTATTTTATAATTCTGTTTCACCAGTTTCATGAGGATGTGCTTGAAGAAGTCAAATCAAGAGGAAAGAAAATGAATTTTTAGTTCCAAAAATTAAAGCCATAAAGTTCAGTAGACTCAAGAAAATCCAGTATTATGTAAAACTACAGACATCTGCCCAAAACACAAGCAATAAATCATCATAAACAACCAAGAGATAAAAAAAACTGGAATGAAAGCATTAGCCAGAAATTATCCAAAACTACTCCAGATCCTCAAATATTTGTTCCTGCCTCAGTTTGTCCCCAGGAGTTACCAAAGGTTCTCTCTGAATAGCTGAAGATCTGTGAAGGATAATTAAATCCTTCTTCATTTAACTTTCAGCAAAAGAATCATTTCCTATACCTTTTCTCCTAAAACATCAGGAGGGGATAGAACCAATATAGAAATTTGGATACATAGGAATAAACACAGCAACCCTAAACATCTTCAAGAAAGCACATTTGAGCACAAATTTTTGGTGTCATCTTTATGACAAACTTCGGATAAAGGGTTGATGCTTACCCCGCTGAAGGGAGCCCCACGCCAAGGGCAGAGCTAGGAATAGACTCCGGCCCTCCCGGGTCCCTCCTGTCCTGTAGACTGCCTGTGCAGAAGCGGTCCCTCTTTTATTTTAAACATGCAAAGACATCTGGCCAATGACCACTCCTCCAACCATGAAATCTGACTTTTAGCCAAGACCCAAGACTTGTTCAAAACGACTTCCACTACACATACTAAGAAATCTTAACTCAGTACATAAATATTTAAACCTAACGACAACACTGAATGGTCCCTCTGAAAACACCTACTCAAATCATTTCTCAGTTGCTCAAGCTGAGGAATGAAGAAGGTTTGTTGCTTATTTCCTGATATGAGGGCACTTTCTGTTCCAATGAGCCGGACACTGTGGGCTTGCAGCCGCCCTCCCAGACCCGGCTTGACGCCTCTGGAAGACTCTCACCAGAGAGCTTGGCCAGCTCGGTGCAGAGAATTCCAAAACCGAAGCGAGGAAGTCAGCTGCAGAAGTCAGCAGGGCTCGATGGACCACTGGAAAAGCTGTCTGCCGTGCAGAATGCGACCCGGCGCCTCCTAAAACACAGGCAGCTCTCAGCGCCAAATTCCTGCAGGGCTCTCAGCTTGAGTGACAAACAAGCTTTTCTAAGGAGTTCAGAAAAGCAGAAGAAGAGTGCGGTTAAGAAATTCCTTCCAGGGAAATGACAAAACCATAACCTTGATTCTTGGGTTTCCTGTAAAACAAAAATTAATGGCAAAATTCGGTGTTATTCAGACAGGAAACTCACTTACTTTCAAGTCACTGCATCAGCCCAGCACGATGATAGAATACAGCTCATCTATAGGCAGAACTTCTTCTGTGTCGTCTGCAGGTCTAAAGGGCAACAAATATTCATGTCTTCATTCTTAAAACCGCCCAAGGAGAAGGCGCTTTGGTCAGCATCCCCGCTGTGCACACTAGGCCACTGAGGCACAGGTTTCCCCACACCACAGATCCCTGAGAAGTTAAAGCTACAACTTGAATGCAAAGAAGCTGTCCTCAAAGACCAGAGTCATTGCCACGTCGTGCTGCCGCCAGGCATGGGAGAGAGGATGCCAGCCGGAGAGCGGCACTGGGGAAACAGCTCGAGTCTATTTCCTGTAGCACCTCTTCTCCCACTGTGGGAGATCATCACAGCAGCTCTTACCTGTATGGGGTTTAATCGACCCCTGGCTATGGCGTCAAGTTCTGCAAGGAAGAGACACCAAGTCCTTTGGCTCCTGGGAGATGGACCGTGAGGACCATCTCACGGTCTATCTAATTTTAGACTGTAAATCTGATGTAAATTTGACCACTTGCATCTGCTCATGGCTCTTTTTCATTCATATTGTGAGTCTGGGCCTGAGATCACAGCATAGGCTCCCAGGCCACGGAACCTGCTCGGGCTTCCATGAGCATTAGGTAAAGGCTTGCTAAATAAAATAATATGAACTCACAGTTGTGTTCTGTGTTGTGTCCTGAAATATCTTCTTCTAATACCTGTTAAAGATGGGCATTTATTTACTAAATTAGGCCACATGGGTGTTGGTCTCATGGTTTTAAAACTAAGTTATCGGTTGAAATTTCAACATAATCATTGCAAAATTCTGCTGAAGTATTTGACAGAGTCTAATCGTTTTGAAATAATTCGACCATCCATTTGATAATTAAGGTTTTTTCATTCAAAGTACAATACTCTCAGTTTAAAAAAAATGAAAAATTAAGTAAAATACTGTGTGTTACTTATCATTCCCACTATTTAAATTTTACAGATTAAAATGAAAGCCCAAACTGAGACTTGGTTAAATAAACTGACCATGTTCACCCTGCCGTGGTGGGTAACCCTAAAACCAGATTTTACCAGTTAAAACCAGACTTTCTGAACCCCAAAGCCAAGGTAGGTTTTATTCCCACTAATGTCAACTAAAAATAAGAGAAATCATAGAGGTAAAACTTTCCTTCTTATAATCAAGACTGAGTTATTAAAGAATGTAAGTCGGTCTAATGTGCTTTATGCCTCTTCTTTAAAAAGCAAAACTAGACCATTTTAGCTTCTAACTACTCTGACACCATCCAACATAGAATAGGATAGCTTATGGAAACTCAGAGAGAATGTGAAGGGCAAGGACTTGTGACAAAGAAGTCAAGCAAGAGATGTGAAGCAGCCATGCACTTCTGCACACTAATCCGAATTCGTCCAGTGTCTGCTGTTCCTCAGGCAAATACCCTCTTTTGAAGACTTCTTATAACCACTCTACATTTTCAAAACTAATCTAATAAAATCCAACTTCACTCTTTCTTTGCTGATTTTGGCAAACAGTTTTGAAATCTTATTCGTGCTAATTTATAATCAACTTCTTTGAAATTGCCCCTGAAAAAAATATTAAATGAAATAAAACTTCTATGGCCAGCGTGACAGTTTGCTTTTGGCATTTGGATGATGGCCCTCAAATATTTTGTGACTTAGAGAACATTACATGAGACTATTCATCTGAGTCAGCCAATGTCACAACTACATGCAAGCTATAAAAGCCAGCACATTCCAAAGCTCACCATCTGTGCCCTGTCTTACTGTAAATCCAGTCGGCACTCAGGATATTGTTACATCAGACTTTTGCAATTTTAATAGGTCAGGAATTCCCAGTAATTCTCACAAGAGCAAGCAGGGGGCATATTTCCCCCCATATAATGAGAGCACTTTTTTTTTCATTATTAAAAAAAATTTTTAATGAAAATTTCTCATGAATCTAAAAAAATTGACATGGAGGGGCTAATACATGGTAACATCAAACGTGAGATGTTTCTCCTATAAAAAGTTTCAGTTAGAAATTTCCAAGCTTCAAATACATAGTTTAAAACCTGAATGTCACTGTGCAAATACATTATTTGAGCAAATACTGCATTTATTCGAAAAAGTGATGGCTTTTTATTTTTCTCACTGGTATTGCAGATCTTTGACTTCCTCAGCATTGACATTTTCACCACCTGCTCTTTTTTTTTTGGTTTTGGTTTTGGTTTCTTAGCTTTTTAAAATTAGAACATGTTTGTGGTACATGAAGTTTACATTCATCTTGAGGAGTGGGTACATGTAAGTACTATGGCTTGTTTCTTTCTTTTTTTTTTTTTGAGTCCCCTTTCCCCCACCACCCCCTTCCCTTCTCCCTCCTCCAGTTACCCCATCCTGATTCTTGTTGGTATTGTTAATATTAGTTCATATTATGGTATATAATGTTTACTTTCATTGAAGTTATCAGGTTCCCATACACAGCATGTCTTTATTCTACTTATTTCCCCTTCCTCTCTTCCTCACCCCTCATTCTTCTTCCCTTGGTCCCCTACCCATGTGCAAAAGATCCATCCCCTTGTCCCCTTCTATCCAGCCTTTATTATTCTCTTTATTTGTACTTTACTTCACTCAAACAAGAGATACCATACAGTATTTAAACTTGCGTGTCTGGTTTGTTTCACACAATATTGTATTTTCCAGGTGGATCCATTTTCCTGCCAGTGTCTCAAATTTGTCATTCTTGTAGCCAGGTAGTATTCCATTATCTCGTTGTACCTCAGCTCATGAACTTAATTCTTTCCGTGATTCTGGTGGTAGAATTCATTCCATGCGGTTGCAATTTATTGCAACCAGAATCATGGAAAGAATTAAGTTTGTGAACCGAAGTACCACTGTATATAGAGATCACATTTTGTTTATCCAGTCATCTGTTTATGGGTATATAGGCTGCTTCCAGGATTTAGCTATTACAAATTGTGCTGCTATAAACATTGGTATGCATGTAGTATGATGGCTTAAACTCTTTGGGCAAGATATCTAGCAGAGGAATAGCTGAGTTGTATGGAATTTCTAATTTCAGTTCTCTGAGAAATCGCCATACTAATAGTTGTACTAGTTTGAATTCCCACCAACAGGGAAGGAGGATTCCTTTTTCACCATAGCCGTGCCAGCATTTGTCATCGTTTGATTTCTTAATGATGGCCATTCATTCCACAGTAAGATGGAAACTTAGTGTTGTTTTAATTTGCATTTATCTGATGGCCGGAGATGTTGAACAGTTTTCCACTTATTTTTTGACCATTTGTATTTCCTCCTCCGGGAAGCATCTGCTCATTTCTCTTGCCCATTTTGAGAGAGTACGTTAGCCACCATTCTTCCTTTCTTTTCGTAATGAACTGTGTGCAGTGCCTGTGGTGAGCAGGGACAAGAGCTACCATATGACAGGAGGCAGGTGGCCTGGCCAGCTCTGTCACCTGTCACTTTGGGCAAAACACTCCTCTCTGGGACTCCTCTTTGCCACCCCACTGGGGTCTCTAACCCCGTCCTCCATGCTCCTTTCAGCCTCACCCCACATCAGAAGCAACTAATAGATGCCGGAGCAAACAGAGATAGCAAGACTTCAGATCTCCAGCCCGGTACGCCCCTTCTGCAGCCTCCCTCCCTCTCCTGTCCTGAAGAAAAGCCCACTTCTCCCACAACCTCCCCATGAGTGGCACCAGTGACAGCCCTTCCGGGTGGAGCACTGGCTGACTGGTCCTTCTGTACGTACAGGGTGGGTCTCTCCAATCAGGTCGAACTGGAAAGAAAGCAGAGCAAAGAAAGATTTCTGGAAGAAGAAGAAATTCTGCCTCAAATTGCAACCTAGAAATCCTGCCTCAACTTCCAGCCTGCTGCTCTTCAGAATCAGACTCGAGCCTGCAGTAGTAACAAGAGGTTAATTTAATTTAACTTTCAGCCTGCCAGCTTGCTTATGGATTCTAGACTTGCCAGTTTCCACAGTCACAAACCAATTCCTTCAGATAGATGATAGCTAGCTGACAGATGATGGACAGACAGACAGACAGACGGGTATCTCTTCTTGGTTCTGTTTCTCTGGAGAAGCTACGACAGTATCTGTCTGTGACAAGGCCAATCAGACTGCGGTTATTTCTTCAGTGTAACTGTGGTGAACCACGGAATGTTTTTACTTGATCCCTGGGGAGTGATTCAGTTAGTTTAACCTCCGTCGTTTCCACGCTCTACCTATTGGCAAGCAGAGAGATTCATTTGCTCTGTGTTGCTGACGTCTCTGTTAAACAGCTCACTAGGGCTTCCCGTAACCCCCTTGCCTGGATGTTCCAAAGACTGAGACTTGACCAGCTGGAGAGAGTCTGGCTTGCCATGCACCGCCCAGGGCTCCCTCTGGGTCACGCACCCTGGCAGCCTCAGGGGCAGATCTGGCAGGGAATCAGGCTGACCGGAAGGAAGGGCTCCTGGCCTGGGACAGGGCATGGCATCCAGGGCTGACTCCTTGCACAACTCGGGGTGTTCCGCATGACGTGTCCCTTCAGTCTCCAACGGCAGGTGGAAACAAACATTAACGCTTTGTGTCTGCATACCCGTGGAGCTCAGACGTGCTCGGGTAGAAATTACAAGACAGTGAGGAACAGGAGAGAAGGCGGCAGCCATTGCAAGGGACCAGGTCTAACCCTGTCATCTCTGTTTCCTGAGACATTGCCCAGGAGGGTGTTTAGAGGACTGTGCAGGGCCACTGGCTCACGGGCAAGCAAGGGCCTCCCAGTTCTGGTGTCTGGTACAGAAACCCTACTGACTCTGTCAGCTGGGCTGTGCAGAGCAAAATACTGAAGCTCAGGCTCCAGAGAGTCCCTCAGATGCCAGTCTGTGCCCCAGTCACGGACGCTACAGCAACCCACGACCAGAAGAGAGGAGCACAGAAACGCCGGCCCTGTGGGGTCTGCCTCCTGATGGGAAGAGCTAGCAAACGACGTAAAGAAGTAAAAGTGATTTATAAGCTGGGCGTGGCGGCACACACCTCTATTCCCAGCACTCGGCGAGGCTCGGGAAGGAGGATCACAAGTTCCGGCCCAGCTGGGACAATTTAAACAAAAAATTAGAAAAGGACTGGAGACAGAGCTCTGTGCTAATCTGTGGGTCTGATCCCCAGTATTGCAAAACGAAAATTATCAAATATTTTAGGTGGTAAAACATATAAGCAGAAAAGTGTAGCAGGGACAATACCTAACAGCAGTTGGAGGAGTCTCAGGCTGGACGCCCCGCTCTCCTCTGGGAAGGGGACAGAGTCCAGGCGGGAGGCGCAGGCAGGGTGGAGCCCTGATGCCCAAGCTGCCTGGATGTGCGGGGAGATGCAGGGAGCAAGTCCTGGCCGGACAGAAGAGAGAATCGGAGTGGTCTGGAAACCAGCTTAGCCTGCATGATGGAAAACAAGGAGGATAGACAGAGCTCTGTCTTTTTTTTTTTTTTCAAATTTGCTTTATGAGTCCATGTTTGCAGGACCTCATGGTTACATTCGTCATGGTGAGTTCGTACCTGTACATAACACATCTTAATCTCTTTATATCTCTTTCCCTCCTTCCATCTCTTGGTCTTTTTTTCCCATTTGCAAAAGATCTCTCTCCCTGTTTCCCACTATCTAGTATTTCGCTCTTTAATTTATTTATACTTTGGGTTTCTCATATAAGACAAACCATGCCATATTGACACTTGTGTGTCTGATTTATTCCATTTAACAGTATGGTCTCAAGGTGCATCCATTTTCCCACAAATGGCTCAAGTTTACCCTTCTTTACGGCAGAGTAGTACGCCACTGTGTGTAAACACCGCATTTTCTTTATCCCTTCTTCTCTTGATGGACATATAGGCCACTTCCAAGATTTAGCTATAATGCACTATGCTGCTATGAACACGTGTGTGCACGAATCGCTGTGGGACCTCTGCTTGATTCAGGTGTTAGAACTCCCTGGATGCTGAAGATTCCCTTTAAGACATCAAGATGAAGGCTAGAAGCCAGTCAGCAGGCCGCTGCGATCATGGAGTGAGTGAGGCGGAGACGGTACGTGGGGCATGGAAGTGTGGCTGGGCGGACAGGATTAGATTTGGGGTATTTTGAGGATACAGCTAACAAGCATTCTAGACAGACAGAGACTGTTTACTGGGATGGGAAGATTGTAGGTGGTGTGGATTTTAGAAGATTTGATGCACTCTGGATGCGCTCTGCCTTACACGTCTATTAGACAAGACAGGAAGTCCCAAGCCATCAGAGAAGTGTTTGTTTCTGAAGTTTACTGTAGCTAGAGATAGAAACTGGAAAGTGATGATGTAAAAAAATTAAACTCGTAAGACAAGATGAGATCTTCGAAGGAGTGGAAGTAGCTGGATAGACTGCGAGGGTCAAGAGAGCGATTCCAATTTCACAGCGCAACTGCCCCAGGAGGGGTTCTTCCTGCCCTGGGAGATGAATTCGGGTCACTGAGTATAAATACTGCGGGGTGCTGAGTGGGGGCTGAGCAGGGGCAGCTGGGAGCTGGTGGGCCAGGCCAGCTCCATGGTCTTCCCCGTTCTCACAACGACCCCCAGCGAACCATCTCCAACCACAGCAGGAAGACTGGGTGGGAGACCCAGCATGGGCATATTTTCTTCATGGCACAAAAGAAAACACTGTGAGACCATCAGGTTAAGGGGACAAGTCAAGCAAATAAGCTTCGATGTTGCAAGTTTATTCTTCTATGAAAATTCAGAGTATGAATAAAAACAAAATAAAAGATAGATAATTGGAAACAGGGAGATGGGTCTTTTGCAAAAGAGAAAGGGATGAGGGGGTTGGGAAGGGAAGGGAAGGGGACATAAAAAGAACTGAAATGTATCATGTGCAGATACCAACTCCCCAAGACAAAAGCAATCATTATATACTATAAACATGAACTCATAAAAATAAATTTTAAAAAAAGGAAAAAAATACAGGACGAAACCCAACCCACTGACATTTAGTAAGAGTTTTCAGTTCGAAGAACCGTCCTCTGAAAGTTAATTAAAAGTAGAACAACAGAAGCAGAAAGGGGTTTTTCATTGCTTTGTTTTTGTTTCTCTGTCTGCTGTTTTGATGGGGGGGGCCGAAACCAGGCCCCCCACAGACAGGCTCAGCGCATGCTCCACCACCCAGCTACACCGCCAACCTCAAGAAAAGTTATTAAAAAAAAATTAGAGAAAAGAAAGACACCAGATAAAAGGCAAAGGTGTACAAGAGCAGGAATCAGGCCTCCTAGCCTGGTGAATCACTAGTGAGCAGCCAGAAGCCCCAGTGTGCTGGCTTACAATGGTGTGTGCTAGTTAATGATGGAAAAGACCAGGCCATCATCCACACCTTCACACACTCTTTTATTCCTTTGTCAGATGTATTTAAATCTGGAGGTGAATGCTGCACAAGTTCTCTTCCACATTGCAGCACCTGCCTTTCCTTTTGACCCTTTTCTTTTTTCTTTTTGATGACTGTACTCTATAACAACTGCTCTCTGGAACAATATTCCCATTTTTAAAACTGCTCTATCAAAGGCTATGTGTTCATAGAAAGAAATGGACTTATCCATCACTAGCAAAGGGGAAGGAGCTATGTTGGTGATTCTATAGCATCCTCATTTCCACAGTGTATTCTAGGGAACAGTAACTTCAATAGATTTTGATTAGCTTCTTAGTTAAAAACCAAAGGATAATACACACAGTGGTTGGAGCCTGTAATCTCAGCACTTGGGAGGCCGAAGCAGGAGATACTCTTGAACTCAGGAGTTCAAGATCAGCCTGGGCAGCACAATTGAGAAGCTGTCTGAGAAACAGAAAGACAGAGAGACAGAGGCAGAGACAGAGGGAGAGAGAGGTGCAGGGGAGAGAGAAAGAGAAAATTTAAGAAACATAGAGCCAAACAATAGATAGATAGACGATAAATGATGAGGAAGATGATGAAGAGTTAGATAGATAAAAATAAAAGTTTAAGAAACTTAGAGTCAAAGAAATTGCATTAAGCTCTACCTTGGACACTTTTCCTGTGCCGATCCTTCTCATGACTAAGACAACAGAAATTGCTGAGATTCTTCATTTTCAACTATTTGATCTTAGAATCTTTTTCTTCTCTTTCCTTCATTTTGCAGATCACCTCACGAAATTCGAGTCCGCTTTGCACTCCAGGAACCGCCCTTCCTCATCAGCAGTTTTGCTTGATAAGGATTCAGTCACCTGTGGTCAATTGCAGTCCAAAAACACTAAACGGAAAATCCCAGAAATCCCTCTGGGCACCTGCAGGTCTCGCCCCTCCCCGCCATGCCCCTGCCACCCTCGTCAAGGGAGCCTCCCTCCCCAGCCTCTCCCAGCTTCCGGACCCCACTCCGAGTCTCCTTGGGCATTTATGACCTTCTCACACATGCAACATTCGCCAGAACATCGTGCATATTTTCTGGTTTGTTCGCTTACATACCTTAGACTCTCTGCAAATGTATTTTGAATGAAAAAAAATGAACGGATTATGTTGGGTAAGAATGAAGATTGAGTTCCTCTCCAAATACAAGCTAACTGAATAGAAGCCTCTGGCTTCTGCACAAAGATGGAATTAGAAATAAGAGGTGGGGGAATCAGCCAGGGATTTGACTCACAGGCGGAAGGCATCAACTGTCCACCAAGTTGGTAGCAACTGGAGGCGGCAGGATGGAGAAAACAGAGAAACCGGAAGTGCATGTTTACCTTGAAGGTCTCATTTGCTGAAAGCGGTTCCTTAAACCAGAGAAATGGAGCCAAACCTACTCTAACATCATTTACTTATATGGTCACATGATTCAAGAATGTCTTTGCTTTCAAAATCTTAATTGTCACTGTTTGAAACAACTATTCACTGTACATGGGGTCTCATTCACCACAGAATTCCTCTAATCCACAGTTTCTGTGGTGTCTTTTAAGAGTTGGTGTCAATGTCCAGGTTGACCTCATAGAGGCCGCTTGGGGGATAAAGCGGCTTAAATTAACAGAGACCACTGCTCAAAAACAAGTGAGGTGAAGATAAAGCCATTGCGCACATTACAGCCCAGAATCTATCACAGGCTTGTTTAAGGAGCGAGAAGATGGAGGGGATTCCAAACGGGACGGTCTGTCTTTACCTCCGTGCTCAGAGCCAGAGAACCTGTCTGGACCATGGTGTTCTCTGAGTCTGAACCTGCCGCTGGGTGCTAAAGCCACCTGATCAACTAGGACACAATGCTCAGAGGACTCAGACCGTGCTGAGTGGCCCTCAGGTGGGCAGGAAGAGTGAGGAATCAGGAGACCAGCCAGGAGCCCCAGGAGCACCCAATCACCCAACTCTTCTTCCTCAGGCAGAACCCCTCATCCTGGGAGCCTGGTTGGGGTTCACCACTGCCCTCATTCAGAGCTGCAGCCTTAGTCCCTACACCACACCCCGACTACCAGCTCCTGAGGAGAAGGCACAAGGAAGCCCTGAGTCGCCGTGGAGACTGGGCTCAAACGCATCCACTGACCGGCATCCACTGTATCTAGGGAAGTCGGCCACAGACGCAGGCCCCTGGGAGAGGATCCGCGGTTACTGACACCCACGAGTACCCACCCTCCTCGGGGCTGAGTTACCAGCTGTCCACGCCTCAGTTACATCCAGTGGACATCACCTTTCCCCTGATTCGTTCTGTCACTGCACCGTGCCTCAGTCGCACCCAGCCCAGAGCCTGAGTCCTGGGGACTCAGCACACCCCAAAAGGCCCCCAGGTCCCCGCTGGCACTAGTTGGGTTTGCAGAACTTGAGCCACTTGATCTTAGTGTCTTCCCAGTTCCTAGAATTGTCCTAAGAAAGCAGGACCTGGCTGCATGGAAAGGACCTGGCTCAGGGTATGGCGGCAGCAGCGTCTCGGGGATGACTGTTGTGGTTGCTGCTGTGTTCTGACGAGTGTGACAAGGACAAAGCTCCCAGAGATGGTGGAGGCTCCCAATCCCTTACCCAGGACCCCCCATGACCCCATTTCTCCATTCTCCTCGGATCCCAGCACAGTCCTCAGCCCTACCCACAGTGCAGCCCTCTCCTGTCCTCTTTCCGGCACCTGAGCACTAAGGTGCTGTGAGAGGTTTGCCCCAAACCAGCAGGCTCTTCCCCTCCCCTCAGCACGAGGCCATACTCCCAGTGCACAGAGATGGCCTCACACACTCCACAGTCAGCTTTGCCTCTGCTGGGAGACTCCCGCCCCGTGTCCCCTTCTGTCCCCGCCTGGTCAAAGTTGCTCCGGACTCTGGAGGCATTCCCTTTGTATTCATCTGCTTTTATATGCCAAGAAAACTGAAATATGAAGGGGAAGAGAAAGATAGACCCATGCGGTTGTAAGACAAACAGCTGAAGGATAGATGAAGGATTCTCCTGCAGGAAAAGCAAGCATCTGAAAACCAAAAACATGCCCTGTTCACTTGAGCTACGGCGCCAGGCCTCCAAATGCAGGGGGCTCTGGGTGGGAAATACTTTAGAACCAACCTCCTCCCCCAGCGAACTATTCAGGAGAAGAGGGAAGCCCAGCTCTGCCAGGGTTCTGTAACATTCAAATCAGCAGCCACAGCAGCCTGTCTGCTGAGCAGAAATAAAAGTTCCAGGAGGAGGAAGGGGAAAACTAACGATGGTCCAGTCTGCATTTTTCGGGGTTTTACAGTGCTGCATCCTCAGTACAGCACCCGCTCTGTACATCCACAGACTCTTCAGAAACCACCACTGAGCCCAGCATCAGCACCAGTGTGCTGGTTCACAGCTGAGGAGCCCTCTTAGACCAGCCACCTAGACTCAGGCGGCACAGCAGGGACACGCGCAGGTCTGCCTGTGTCCGCAGCTTCTGTCCCGGGTTCCACCCCTCCGCTGGCCCAAATGAGAGAAGACGAATACGAGGGGGCAGGGCAGGGGACGCCTATATTTGGCCTTAGATCTGGAAAGGGAGTTGCCGAGGCCACTGAGAAGCAGCCCCCCTGTGCCCTTAGCCTGACGGAAGGAATAAGGACACCCAGGCATGCGGCGGGTGGGGCATTTGGGGATTTGGTTTATCACATAGGCATATTTTCTCCAGTTCTCTGGCAGTGGATGATAAATGACAGATGACTGCATTCCAAATCACGCCTCTGATGGAGACATACCATCTTCTCCTCACTGTGCATTTCTGCCATTTTTATATGATGTCCATAAGTAAGGAGGAGAGATGTTTTGTCTTTCTCAGTGGGACAGGGGCCTTGACACAAGTACAAGAGAAAAGGGGAGAGATTAAAGGTCAGACACTACTCAGATTGTGTTCCTGATGACACAGATGTGAAATTTAGATACGGTACATGTTATCAACAGTCTGTCTTTCAAATAAGTTCTGAAGGTTTCTTTTTATTTTGAAACAATTACGCTAAGCAGAATAAGATGCATATGTGATAAAACAGACAGTGTTAGTATTTATTGTGGCAGATGACACCTTACATAGATTAGCCATTTAATATCAACTACAATGTACATTGTGTAAGAGATGTCACCAGGTCACAAAATGTCCTCCAAGTCACCCAGCTGGTAAGAGAAAAATTGAGACCCATTGAAAGCTTTGGCTATCCACACTGCTGAGCAGCCTGCGGGGAGAAAGGACTAGGGCTGTCAGCCCAGATTCAAAGCTGGCTCCCTGACAAAGGTGAAGGCCATCAGAGATCACCCTCTGCTCCAACTCCAGCAGGCCACCCCCTCCTCGGACGCCACTCTCACTTTCTGTGGCTCTTCTTACAGATGGCCAGAACCTGCTTCTCTACCCCACAAACCTCTCCCTCACCCCTTCTGGTCTCCAGCCCCTTGCGCCATTAGTCCTTTTTCCTATTCCACCATCTGGGTAAACTCCACCTCTGGATTTTGGTGGATTCCAGAAAGGATAAATGTGGAATATAAGCATTCTAAATATCGACTGCAGACTCCCCTCCACTTCTGCCCTCAATCAGATATTTCCTCACACATTAGATCGAAGTTCAGTACCACACAAACGAGAATTCAAAGCACCTCATCCATCTGTAACTTGGTTTCCCATTAATAATATTTTTCTCAAAAGCAATCGTGATAGTAATGATTGTTTGAATCTAAACTCTTATTTGAACATTCTGGCCCCTTTAAAAGACACATATTGTTTTAAAACACCCCGAAGCCACTTACCATCAGCCAGTCATACTTGAGTTCTTTCTTCTTCAACTTCCTACCAACAGGGTTCATCAACTCTAAAAGCCAATTTCTCTAACAGCTTTATGCAAAATACAATAGTCACCTTATCTTTAAAAATCTCCCAATTTCCTTATCAGCTACGACACAGGAACCCAGTGACTGATAAACCGATAGTGAGAACAAGCCAGTTAACCGACACCATCCGGAGACCTCACCATCCTCTCCTCTACTTGAAAAATCTTTTCGAGGCTCTACTTCCAGCTTAAACTTATCTCCAAAGATGCTCACATTTTATCTTGGCCCTGTTTTACTGTCCTTGGGGTACATTTCTCAGAAAACTTCCCCACACCCGTCCAGGTGGCAGGTCACTCCGTGCCCCAGAGGGCATGTTGGTACATGCTACTTCCCTAGTGCCGAAGCCTCTCACAGAACTATGCACACTTCTGCAGCTCACTTTCCTGTGGGCGCCCGTGTCAAACTTGTGAAGAGTCTGACACATGTTGGCTGTGCAGGTGGACACACCAGGCTCCGTGTGCACAGATCTTGCAATCCCATACAATCCACTGGAACAGACGGGAGGCTTGGAGAGGCTATGCCCTTCCTCAGGGTACAGGCTGGCACAAGGCCAAGCCAGAACTACAAGCCCCAGAAATGAACTCTCGCCGCATGCCCCCAGTGGGTCTGTCTTGGGTGGATGTAATACAGATTTTTTTTTTTTTTTTGTGGTGCCGGGGATCGAACTCTGGCCCTTGTGCTTACAAGGCAAGCACTCTAATCACTGAGCTAAATCCCCAGCCCCTGTAATACAGATTTTTATGGACATGTATTTCATTAGAATTTTGCATAAGCTAACTTTTTTTTTTTTCACCAGGTATCCAACTCAAGGCCTTGCGCTTCCTAGGCAAGTACTCTAACCACTGCGATAGATCCCCAGCCCCGTAAGCTAGTTTTAATGATCTCTGCAATTGTTTTCCTAAATGCTGGTGGCTTTTGAATAATGAAGATATGCCAGCTGCCCATCCTCCGATATGGACAAAGAACATCAGCTTTCAACACATCCTGGTTTTTCTCTTCGCAGCTGTGTGCACTGGGAACATGTTCTGACTTTTCTACATTTCTGATGCAGTGGTCACTGCTGTCACCATTAAACAACTAACCCAAGTAATGTGTCATTCATGAATAGCAATGCTGCCTGTTTTATCACATTTTCATCTTCTGCTGTGCAGCACAATTATGTTAATATGAAAAAATGACCTCCAAAATGTATCTGAAGACAGAACTACCGATAACATGCATGATATCTGAATGTCACATCTGTGTCAAGTCAGGCACACAATTTGAGTAGACTGACTTTTAATCTCTCCCCTTTCCTCTTGTGCATGTAGTACAGTTAGAAACAAAGGAGCTGAGTGAGCACTACCTTTCCCCCAAAGTTTAACTATACACATAAACATTTTAAGGATTATCTACATGCCCACCTTCTTAGGGGAAGTACAAAGTATAATAACAAAAGCCTGTCGCCCCACGCTGGGGGCAGGGCTCTGACGCCAGTGCGAGACTCAGTGGGAGGCACCTAGAAGTCGGAGACGGCTACCCTTTAAATCCAAGGAGCCTGAGTTAGCAGACGCCATTTGGACGTTCGCACCACTTTTGCATGCCGTTCCCCTTCCACTCGCGTGTGCCTACCCTTCCTACCCTTTTCTCAATAAACGCAGCTACCTACCACGGAGTGCGCACTAGGAATTCTTTCCTTGTCGTACACAAAGATCTGGACTATTTCTGGCCCACTCAACTGTAACACTTGTGTCAAGACCCCTGTCCCATCAGAAAGACAAAACACCTCTTCTCCTTACTTATGGACATCATACAAAAAAGGCAGAACTACACAGTAAGGAGATGATAAAATCCAGTTATCTGCTGTACAGCCTCTATCAAAGGCGGGATTGCATATGCAATTGTCATTACCCACTGCCCAAGAACTGGAGAAAATACACTTCATCGATAAGAGGAACAGTTCTTATTGATGCGCCCAACATCCCAAAGGAACTTCAGGCTATGGAAATAAGGGGAAAGCAGGTGCAGCATTACATGAATCTGAAACTCTGGGGTGTAACTAAGACATTTGCAACAAGCTTAATCTTTTTGAAAACTAAAGTGTGTTTTTGAGAGACTCTAATCCTTATCAAAAGTGCAAATGTTTTCATCTTCCTGGTATGACTGAGCTAGTGTTCTACCCTAATTCTAGATCTCTTGATGCCTTTTCCATTGTGTGATTATTACAATAGCAATATTCAGAAAGCTGAGTGATCTCTGCTATGTAATTTATCTTTCAAACCATCTCTGTCATTGGCATTGACGCACTTGAATTCGTATCAAGATGAATCATGGTATTTTTAATGTTCACATCAGTAATCGTTAAATCCCAGGTACAATGTCCATCAAAGTCCTCCAGAGTTAGCAATAAAGAGATCACATTCGATCAGAGATATAGGGGCCTAATCAGCTGTGGGCAGTTCCAGGACACTGCTACTGAGTGACTTTTCTATCTGCAGGGCTTCACAGGCCTGCTCCATGACCACATCCAGTGATCCTGACACGGTCTCTCTCTCTCCCTGAAAAATGAAGACTTTCTGGCAGCCTTGGAGGCTTGGGTGCCTCCCCCCTTACTGTAGAGTTCAGGAAAGGTCTTGTTTAGTTGTGCCTTCTCAGAAGTGGTTGATTTGGGACTTGTGGAACTGCAGTTACACTGAAACCATACGTTTGTTACAGTTGAGTGGGCCATAAATAGTCCAGGTCCTGTGTAAAATGAGGAAAAAATTCCAAGCGCACACTGTGTGGTAGGTAGCCATGTTTGTTGGAGATCTCCAGGAAGGTAGCAGCTGGAACGAGGGAAGGGAATAGGGTAGGAAGGGTAGGCACACGCAAGTGAAAGGGGAACGGCATGCAAAAGTGATGCGAATGTCGCAAATGGCATCTGCTAACTCAGGCTCCTTGGATTTAAAGGGTAGCTGTCTCCAACTTCTAGGTGCCTCCCACCGAGTCTCTCACTGGCGTCAGAACCCTGCCCCCTAGCGTGGGGTGACAGGCTTTTGTTATTATGCTTTGTACTTCCCCTAAGAAGGTGGAAGTATAGATAATCCTTAAAATGTTTATGTTTATGGTGAGCTGCTGGTGAGGTAGGAATAGGGCATGGCTAAGGCTGGCTGGTAAGGAAACGTGACCTGGAAGAGTGGCTTGGACCCAACCTCAGCCCCGGGGGAGTAGCCTGAGCCTGACGTCCCCTTGAGGTGCCAATTTCAAGCACCACTCGTCTCTGGCAGATTGTAGGGAGTTCTCCCAAGTTTTCATGGGAACTCCATTCTATAAATAGAAGCAACACCAGAAGCAAGCCTCTCGCTCTCTCTCTCCTTTTCTACAGTGCAACCAGGGAAGGGGTTCTCCCTTTTCCCCCAAGTGGAAGATGGTGTCTGTGTACCCAGTGCCACTGCTATCATTCTCTTTTTGCTGTAACCCCTACCGTGTCTTTTAGGCCTGGTACACATTTTGCTGTTTCTGTTGTTATGCTCAACTTTCCTTTTCTTTTTTTCTCTATAATTTTAAATAAAATTTTAGACCTACTTTTTGCCACCCTTGTTCAATTCTTTGTTGGAGGAAGAGAAGAACCCAGAAACATCAGAACCTACCTGATAACACTGGGTTTGAGAGTAATGTGGTGAGTGGCAATAGACAGCACACAGTTGGTAGAATACAAGCCCATGACCTTTTCCTCATGCACTTAAAAGGACCTGGGAGTTGGGGATGAGCACTGGAGAGAGATGGTTAGATCCTATTGTGTTGGAGTTTTGTTGTGGTTGTTGCTCGCCTTGCATTCTATGCCCTTTGTGGAGCAGTTAAAACTCAGCTTCTGCACCTTCTAGCAAGCCACACAGTGTCTGTGTCCTGGGAAACTGTCCTGTGGCCCAGCGGCTTCTGCTACTGAAGAAAACTTCCACTGGGAGACACTATCCTCGCTCTTAAAAGAACTCCTTGCTTCCTGGAATGAGACACAGTATTTTCCCCTCTCATCCTCGGTCCACACACTGACTCTGCGCCCACAGGAGAGAAGGAAAAACATTCACTTGGCTGCAGAAGGTGGCACCAAGCTCAGCCTGGGCCAAGAGAGGGTCAGGCAGACAGAGACCCAGGAGATGGGGAGGGTGGCAGGGTGCCAGGCTGGCAGGGAGCATGTGCGCTTCTGCTTGGCCACAGGGAGGGCTGAGACCGCAAGCTCTGGCAAGTCCACAGAGGCCACAAGGACCAGCCACCAGAAACGCTCCCATAGTAGGATGGCTTCCTGCGCTGTGGTCACTGGTTCCTGTGATCTCCAGGGATCTCAAAGACACTCACAGCCCTCTGAGTGAGAAATGGCCGGTCTATAGGTCATGTTGTCATTCTTTCTACCTCTCTGTAAATAAAGCCCACCAGCAGACGAGTGGGCAAAGAAACTGTGGTATTTACACACAATGGAGCACTATTCTGCCATAAAGAAGGATAAAGCTGAATCATTTGTAAGAAAATGGATGCACCTTGAGACTATAATGTTAAGTGAAATAAATCAGACACAGAAGCTTCAATATCATGGTTTCTTTTATATGAGAAACCTAAAGCATAAATAAAGAGCAAAATAAAAGACAGATAATAGGGAACAGGAAACAGATCTTTCGTAAATGGGAAGAGAACCAAGAGATGGAGTGAGGGGAGGGGAAGCAACGTAAAAAGAATGAAAATGTTAGATGTACATGTTCCATCCGAAATGTAATCTTTATGTATTGCAAACATGTATAAATAAAAATAAAAACAAAATTCAACATTTGCCTTCATGGTGCTGAGTCTTCTAAAACCTAGAACTCCAGAAAATTCTCTCTAGGTCTGGTAAATATCGGGAGATACCCTTCAATAGCTGAAATTCTCCAGTCCTGTAAACACACACCAGAGATTATCTTCTGAGGTCAAATACAGGTATGTTGAAGCATTCCAAGAAAATTTAGACTTAGAAAGGAAAGAGGGTTATACAAGGGGAAGACATGATTTCAGAGCGATTCAGAAAGCCAATTTAGTCACCCACTGAAAGATGTTTTGCTTCAAGATCTTTTCCAGTTCTCGTGAAATCTGCTCCCTTGGCTCATGACACATCTTTCCAAAGCAACTTACTTCCCAAAATACTTGTGTAATACGTAGCACATATTATCTTGCAGGCACTGCCGTGACGTCTGAAGACATGTGCAAGTATTATATGTAGGTGTATAACACAAACACAAAATTTGCTGATAGATATAAAAGAAAACAAGTACATGGAGAATCCTGTCCCTGTAATTTGACAAAATCTTTCTAAATGTAAATTGAAGGATAAATAAGAATAGCAAATCTGGGCTGGGATGTCACTCGTGGTAGAATGCTCGCCCAGCAGACCAAAGGCCCTGTATTCGGTCCCTAGAACCAAGAAAAAACTCTTTATGAAGTACTCACCATCAACTTGTGAGGAAGGGACTTCTGCAGAAAAGGCAGCTGAGTGCTTAGAGTTGGGCGTTGAGCCCCAGGACCAGGACAGAGAAGTCTGAGTATTAAACTCGGTGTCTTTGCTGTATCTCCAGGAAAATTTGAGGCCAGCCAGGAAAATACTAAAAACACTGAAGTTTAGGAGAATGAGTGATCTCTGTTTTTAGATGTCCTTCTCCCTCAGCCTAGTGTCCAGTTCAGGAACTAATATGATGTGAGACAGTCAAACGGCTTAAAAGCCAAGAATGAGAACCTGGAAACCAGTATTAGTAAGAACCTATCACAGGACTTTTTAAACCGGCAGAGATGGTTTCACCTTAGAAAGGATCTGGGTGAGCAAGCGACGCAAGGATGCAAGTGTTAAAAGAAAAGGTCACCTTGGGACACTTTACTCAGTGAGAAGACTGCTCATACATGAAGAAAAAGAGAAGACTGTCAGGCTTACAAGTAAAGAAACTGCTGAATGGGAGACGGTCACCAGGAGACATTTTAAAGGACACTCCTGTGAGCAGAAGGAAATGGCGCCAGATAGAACTCCAGATCTACACAAAGGAACACAGAGCAGCAGAAACAGAAGCTATGTGGCTAAATGTAAAGATTTTAATCACTTGCTATTTCGATCATTTAAAAGATAGTTGATTGTTTAACTCAAAAACAATGACAATGCAAGGCAGGGTGTGCAGCATACGCAGGAGAAAAATGCACGGTAGCAATGGCAACAAGGCCGGGAAAAGCGGGGCGAGGGGGACCCCTGCTCTAAATGCTCACACCTGACGGGGGGAGTGAGGACACCGTCACCCGCAGGGAGCCAGACAGCACAGCAAAGAGTCAGAGTGAATGAGCTTGTGAAGGAGAAAAATCAGAAACGTGAAAATACACCATGGATCCAAATAAAACACAAAAATGGGAAATGAGAGACCGAGAGACGTGACAAAGGGAAAAAAACAGCAAGAGCTTTAAACCCAAGTAGGTGGCTAATTATGTTGAACATAAATGGGTACCAAGCGCCTCAACTGAAACATACTGTCAGATTGGAGAAGAAAGACCTCAAGTATCCTGCCAATAAAAAATCTAAATGTAAAGGCACAAACGGGTTAAAAGGAGGAAGGAAGATTTTGTGTTGTGATGTCTGTCGAAACATACGGGCAGTAACCACACGAAAACCAGGTCGATTTTAGAGCAAAAATCATACATTACCAGGAATAAAGAGAATCATTTCACAATGAAGGGATTCACCTATCTATAGAGTATGACAACCTTAGATGTTTATGTTTCTAATTGTAGAGCTTCAAGGAAAAAAATGGAAACGAAGCTTTTGCAAATGAGGAGGGGAAAAGGAGCCGAAGGGAGGGGAGGTAAATGGGAAAAAAAGCAGAAACAAGATATATCATGTACAGGTACAAATTGCCTATGAAGAATGTGATCAATATGTATATCTAAAATGTATCACTTGGGTTGAGCATTTAGCTCAGCGGTAGAGCGCTTGCCTAGCAAGCACAAGGCCCTGCGTTTGATCCCTGGTGCCAAAAATAAACAAATAAAACAAAGTGTACCACTAAAATGTAAAAAAAAAAAATTTAAAAACACATGAAGAGAAACTGATAAAATTGCAGGGAGAAATATAGGAATCATGAATTACAGTCAGGGATGTCAACATCCCTCTTTCTGTAATTGATAGACTAGACAGAAAAATCAGTAAGCATATACAAAAGACTTGACAAATACCATCCACCAGTTTGATGTAATTGACATTTACAGAATTCTCCACACAACCGCAGCAGAAGAGTGACCTTCTCAGGTACATATGGAGCACTTACTGTGACGGAGTGTATTCCAGTCCCCAAAATGAATTGAACTAGACTAGACACTAGTCCCCAAAACAAATCAAGATGCCTTCAAAAGGACTCCGAGCATACAAAACCGTCATCTGACAGTAAGAGTTACGTCAGGAAAATCAGCAGCAGAAAGCTATGCACAAACTTTGGCAACTCAGGAATACACCTGAGTAAACGCTGGCTCAAAGAAGAAACCTGAAGGGAAGCATTTTGAGCTGAATGGGAGCAAAAACACAGCACAGTAAAATTTGGACGATGCCACTAAAGAGGGAAATTTACAACACTAAATGCCTGTGTCAATAAAGAATAAATGTCACAAAGCAAGAACCTTGGTTAGCACCTTGAGAAACTAGAAAAAGAAGAGTGAAGAAAGCACCAAGCTACGAGAAGGAAGGAAATCAGATAAACCAGCCCAGAGGACAATGAAACCGAACACAGAAGAACAGCAGAGAAACATCAAGAACATAAATAGCTAGTTTGGCGAGCTCGGTGAAGTTGATAAATCCCTCAACACATTGATTGAGGGAAAAAAGGAAGAGACAAATGAGGAACATTAAGAATGAAAGAGGCGACAGCATTGACATTTGACAGGTACTAAAAGGGAAATACTATGAGCAGTGAGGAAGCACACATGTGGGGGCATTTCCATATGATTATGGTGATTGAAAGAATTCAGACAGAAAAGAGAATGCCCTGTTTGGCTGCATTTATGCACATTTCTGGAAAACACAAACTAATTTGTAGTGACAGAAATCGATTGTGCCTGTGGGTAGAATGGGAGAGGTTGGAGGGAGGGACTTCCTAAGGGTGCGGGTCCTTTGGGAGGTGATGGACATGCTTATTATTTTGTTTGTGGTGATGTTTCATGGGTATATGCACACGTCAAAACATCAGATTGCACAAGTTAAGTATGTGCAATTTGTCATACGATACCTCAATAAAGTGGTACAAACAGCAGGTTTTCAACGTAATATATGTTACGTTCTTAAGGTACAATGATCCACCTATTACGCATATGCACACACGCAAGCAGGAAAACTGTGCAGGAAACAGTGACTCCAAAGTCTTGGCAATGGTTCTCTGCATAAACAGGATGATAGAAGGGTTCTTTCCTTCTGTTTGCTCCTCCAGACTACTATTTCCTACAGTGAAATGTATACGTTTCTGTCTTTGATTTGTCGACATGTGCTCTATCACATTGATATCTGTGTATGGGGTCTAAATAATAACAATGGCAAAAATGCCAGTTCCCCAATCTGGGAAAATAGACCTCTAGTTTGTCAAGGCAGAACCCAGAATACATAAAAAGCCAACCATTTTTACTGTTCAAAAGCCATGCACATACAGTAGTGCCTCAGTGCACAAACTTTTGTTTGTGAACCAGAGTGTTTGCAGATGAAGGCGCTTGTTTTGTTTGACCCAAGGTGCTGCTGTGGCCCTGCAGGAACAGCATAGGACTAAAGGTGACTCAAGATCAGATATTCTAAAGCAAAGGGCACAGCTCAGATCCCTTTGTGTACAGCAGGGTGTCTCCTTTTCACACACACACACACACACACACACACGCACATTTAAGATAGTCTCAATAAGGGAGGATTGGCAAGTTTCTGAATTTTGTCTCTGGGATTTGTAAGGTGCGCAGAAAGACGTGTTCCATGGAAACTTAAGAGATTATCCAAGTCTTCTTCCATTTATGGGCAAAATGGCACCTCCGACAAGAAAGGCCCTTATTTTAAAGATGCAAGCAAAAGAAATGACGACATAGTGTATATAGCCCAGTGAAGGCACGGAAGGCTACTGCCACTCATGGTGGAAACCTCACTCCTTGGCAGCCTCCTGCTGCCATTTAGAACCATTTTATAAATGGTGCTCTCCAGTTCTCTGGGGTAATTTCAAATCTGACTGCCAAGCAGCGAGCATCTGTACTCCAGGAGTTCAATCCCACTTTGCCAAGTCCAGGAAAAGACGTGGGTCCTGATCACTCGATCAGTGCTGAAAGTCCACGCAAAAAGCACTCTGGCTTCTCAGCACTTCTTATTTATCTACTTGGGAAATATTTACTCTGTCTGCTCTGCCTTCCAAGTCATATGTTAGATATTAAGAATGTGAGATGGGGTCACGGATTTCTGTTTCCATGGAAATGGGTGTCTTGACACGAAACCATGATAAAATGCACAGAAAGCTTCAGAAGAAGCAGATAGCTCTCACCACAAAACATTTTTAAATTTTGCATGTCAATAAAATCCTAGGCCTAGACACAGCCCCCACAACTCTGTGACCTTCTGAAATGAAAAGTATAACTCCTTCCCATTTACATTTTCAATAAAGCCTTAGACAAATTAAAATATAGGAGAGGTGGGGGAGGCCTGTAATACATCAGTCTTTTAATGTCCTCTAATCAGGAAAAAGAGTTTTGGGGGGTTTTTTTTTGGTGCTGAGGATCAATCTCGGGGCCTTGTGCTTGCCAGGCAAGCACTGTAACCACTGAGCTAAATTCCCAGCAAGAAAAAGATTTTTAAGATCAATAAAACCCATGATTTACAAATGAAAAATGTACATGACCAATAAATACATACAAACATTCTGTATGCTTATAATAAAAATGCGATGTAAGCATTTTATTTTTTTAATCCACCAAATTGGTAAAAACTAGAGACTTTTAATGTTCAGCTTCTGAGTAAAGTTGTTCATTTGCAGGGATCTGTAGCTGGTCACAGGGTCAAATTAGAGAGTCCGGAGTGTCCCCCACCCTGAGGCCACCCCGGTGAACCGCAAAGAGTCCAAGCACCCTGACCCAGCTCCTGGTCACCGTGTGCAGAGGCCAACTGTAAAAACGAAACAGGACAGTTTGGATGCTGTTCCAATAGGCTGCCAAAAGGGACAACATTGCATTTTTTTGAAACTGAGCTAAAGGCTCATCAGATAAGATAAACTTCTCAGTAAAACGAATTCATCAGCTAGCATTTGACCTACTTTTGCAAAGTCAACATAGAAAGAACTACTTAGAAACTCTGAAGGCAGGATAATTTAAAGAATGTCTATACCAAACTCCTTCATTTACCAGCGATGACACCAAGACTTGACAATGGGTTGGATAAGTCCAAAATGACATGGCATATTCGTGACAAAGTCAGAGACAGGCCCGAGGCTAGGAAGGGATCCTCACCAGGATCACTGATCCTCTTCTAGGACCACTGTTCCACATAGAAGACTTCTGTCTAATCTTAGAACAGTTATCCGAGTTTCATTTGTCACAAATACCTTATCTGTAGTAGGGTACATTAGCGAGATTTTGAGTGGCATTAATAGGAAAATAAGGGAAAGAAAACTAGCATAGTGTCTGCAACCACAGGTCCCTAACTGTTAGTTTCCTTTCCAACCCTGAAGACATTATCTCCAACTAACTGTAGACTAACAATTCTGGAGCACAGTTTATACTAGTTAAATTAGTAACCACATGCACCCTCTCCATAGGAGAAATAATAAAAATTGGAAGAATGGACAGTTGGTGGTACAACTTTTAGTGGGCATTTTAAGGATGGAATCAATTCACTCCAATCATAGCACGTGATTGGCATGCTTTGCCTAAATCCAGGATAATTTGTTACTGTAGGCTAAACCTTTATCCCAGTGCTAACTCTATACCAGTGTAATGGTTTAAACTAAATATTTACATATAGACAGAACTGTTGCATTGCTTGTAAAAGAAATGCCAAGGTCCTGGCCTAGCTTCTTTATTAAAGGACCAACTATCTATAGAATGCACTTGCCAGAAACTGTAGAGTTCTTGGCCTGTGCAGACCACAGCCCAGAGAGTGTCGGATGACAAGTTCAGAGGAACCCAGAAGAGGTCTTGCTCCATCCCTGAGTCACCGTTACACAACAGAAGGATAATTGATGTCTAATTTAAGGCACTCTATTTTTGGTCTGTTTTTGGCAACATTGCCCAATGGCACAGGCATCACATACACACTGTGACTCAGGGATGTTGACCAAGACTAGCAATGTTAAGTACAGGCATGTTTACACTCTCCTCCGCACTTTCATACGCAAGAGATGAGTAAGGTCAGAGGTGAAAGAGATGGTCATGCTGAGGAGTTAGGATTAATTTTGAATCTTTCATTTTCTCTTCTCTTTCTTCATGACTTCTCATTCTCCTTTCCAGCTAGGGTTTTTTTTTTTTTTTTTTGATCATCTATTATTCAACACAACTTCTGTGAACTGTCTTCATAAATCATTTCATTTAATCCTCAACATAAAATCCTGAGTGTGGCTTTGGTTTGTACTCCTCCCCCAGGGCCCCCCTGCAAATGTGTCTGCCTTCCTCTATCTGCAGGTTCTGGGCACCAGCATCTTGGTCCTAGGATCCAGGGAGAATTCAAGAGGGGTGGAAATAGAAGGTAGACTTTTTGGCGATACAAAGTGGACCTGGGGAAGCAGAGAGAGAGGAAGGTGGGAGGGAAAGGCCACTAAAAATGATCAAGATGCAGTATTTAGGTGTACGGATCCCCTCAAACAAACATAATTATTCTGCGTTGCAAACATACTAATGGGAAGATGGGGGAGGGAAAACGAGAGAGGAAGCGGGGGAAGGACAAAGAGCAAAAGAAAAGTATTTCACTACTTAGGAATGTTTTATTCAAAGTACTTAAGAGGGAAAACCAAATACATTACATTTTTGTAAATGCAATTTGAAATATTTAAAAATATTTAGCTTGTTAAATTTGTAAATGAGATAACCTAGTATTACAGTTTGTTAAAATATGCTAGACTTATACATGGTATAATATGATTTTAAACTGATCTTCTGACCATAATCATCTAGATTTTTAAATTTCTAACTTTGACAAATTGAACATTAATCTTAAAACTAAAATAAATCCACAAATAGTCTTTTTACCCATAAAATTGCTCCTGAAGGCAGGGGCATCCGACTGGGCCCCAAGAACCCCAACAGGGTTTGACTAGCTGTCTTGCTTCTTACCATGAAGAATTCAGAGACACCTGTCCCCAAAGTCCGTAATGTCCCTGTCCACAGTATCCATGGCTCCCGCTCCGACTGAGTGCTCCATTGCTGATGGAGGAAGTTTACACCTTCCTGAGTGGCCGCTGTGTAAGATCAGGGCTCTGCTTTGCTCCGTGACTTCCGGAGGAGCCTCGCAGAGAGGAGCTGGGAACAGCTCCTGACAGTATCATGTGACACTTCCCATGGAACACGTCCCACCTGACCACTTCCCCTAAGAAGCCATTAGTGTGCACCTCCTCGGGGCTTAGACCCTACACCTGCCCCCGGGGCACTGCACGCTACAAGCCCCCACCCAGCGCTCTTTCCTCCAAGGCAGCTGGGCCATCGGTAGGGCCTCCCTCCACCCAGCTCCTGCCAACCTCTCTGCTGGCTTCCCTTCTTCATGATCTGTCTTTGCAAAGGTGACAGTGTTGTCACGGTTCTTCGTACACGTTTTCTAGTAAGAATATTTTCTCACCATAAATTCAGACTCCTCCTACGAATTTAGCTGGATATTTACCAACTCAGAATATGAGTCCTACAGGGCAAGAAACGCCTGGGTGGGAGCGGCAGCCCCCAGGGCTGCAAGGGACAGGTGCGACGAAGGATTTTACAGGGCAAGCTATGTGGTTGGGACAAGCAGGAAGCACCGGAAAGCTTCAAGGCCGAAGTGAGATGATTGGGTTGGGACCTCGGCTCTGCTACATATTGGAGCCAAGCAAGCTTTCCGAATGGTAAAGATGCTGATGATACTGCTGGGTCTTTGCACGCTTTACACAAAGACAGAGTTACACAATCACAAGGCTAAGTCAGGGCTCCTGTCTCCCGGGCCCCGTGACGCTCCGTGAACAAATGCCAAATCCCCGGGGGATGTTGCTGCTGTAGCTAAGGGACATAGAAGACAAGCTTTGGCTAATATAAACTTTTGGCTCAAGGAGCCAGGAAGACGTCCCGACACCCGCACCGCCACCACACGCCCCGCTGGACTGTGCGCGCTACAGGCCGGACAGGCGGCTTGCGATGTCACCTTCTGGTGTGAAGCGCGTAGGCACGCGGGTGTCTGGGGAGAGCGAGGAGCTCTCAGTGCCACCTTCTGCGCCACGTGAGCTCCGCGCCACGGCCCTGGGCCACCTGCCGGAGCGGACTCCCGGCCGCCTGGCCGCCCCGCCTCGCTGCGCGCTCCTGGCCCCAGAGCGGACGGAGACCTGCCAGACGCGAGCCGAAAGGCCGGCCGCGGAGGCGCAAGGCTGTCACCTTGCGATGCGGCGCCGCAGCGAGCTCTGCAGCCAAACCCACGTCCGCCTCCCGCGAAGCAGGCGCGCAGGGCCCGGTCCGCGGCGCTGCCGGAGTTCGCTCCCCGCCCGGCTCGGCCCAGCGGGCCTTCGCGGACGCCGGTGCCCGGCCGCGGCTGGCTCCGAGGTGTGCGCGCCGGTCTCGCTGCGCGCCCTCCCCGGGATCCGCTCTCCTCGGGGGGAGGCGAGACCCTGCTCCGGCCCCCGGAAGCCCCCGCCCGGAGCGCGAAGTCCGGGGGCTCCCCTGCGACGCCGTGCGCACTGAGGACGCGAGCTGCGATCCGGGCCCGGGACGGCCACCGTGTGCACCTTCGCACCCTCCATCTCGCTGTGACCTTCATGACAACCCAGAGGCAGAGCGATGGAGAAACTGAGGCCGGGGGAGGTTCTGTCACCACCGAGGCCACCAGCCAAGGGCAGAAGTCCAGCTGCTCCTCCCAGCTCCCTCCCGCCTCGCCGGCCTGCCAGCTTTCCGCTCCCGCTCCCTGCGCCTGGTGCAGAGGGCTCGGTTCTCACTCAGCGTCCCGGCCCACTCGACACACTGTAGCCTCTCCCTGCCCCTCACGTCCAGCCTTGTGCCAGACCTTGATTCTACAGCGTGAGTACGCAGCTCCGCCCTCGGGGCGCCGTCCTGTGCGAGCGCTCCTCGCCCTTCGCCTGGACCCTTCCTGGTGGTCTCTGCTGTATACTTTCTGCTCACCTGACTCAGTTTCCCCAAAATATTCATTCTAAGGGACACCAAGACAGAAATGAGTTGTGTATCCCCAATGTCAGTAAGGTTATTTCCCACGCTGAATATGCGTAAGGTATACTGATGCTTGAAAAACATTGAAAACAGAGCAGAAAATAAATATCAAAACATTTTCTAATAAGCTAGTCTGAGGGTCACCGTTTCCTCTTCTAAAGTGTAGTTTTAACAGACAATCAGACACACAGCTGTTAACTTCTTTTAACTTCCCTAAAGCTTTATTGGTAAATAATTTTCCTGTTTTTGACTCGAGTGTTTTTATTTCACCTTAATTTCTTAATGGTATTTTCTTCGGATGTAGAATAATATACGGGCAATTTTTCTTACAGCGTTCTGAGACGCATTCCAGGTAAGCCACTTAAAATGGCTTGCATTGTTTCACACAATTATTCTTATCAATTTTGTTGTGTAATGTGTTTTTCTCCCCTCTGGCTTGCATTTTGTCTGTATGGCTGGTTTTCAACACTGATTAGGCTGTGTCTTTTTGGGTTTCATCTATTCGTGACTGCCAAACTCCTTGGAACTATGGGTTTATTTATTTGATCAAATTTTGAATTTTTCCCTTGACTTTGTCTTCAAATTTTTTTGTTCCCCGATGTTTATACTTTCTGAAATTCTAATTACGTATGCATCGGCCTGTTCAGTGTTGTCGCTGAATCTCTTTTTCCCCCATCCTTTCTCCCCACCTCCACCACCACAGTTTCTTAGTCTCTATTACCCTGTCTTCAAATCCACTGATTTTTTTCTATGAAGTTTAATTTGCTGTTGAGCTCATTCAGTAATGTTCATTATAGATATTGCATTTTTTTCAGTTACAACATTTTTCTTTGCATCTTTTTGTCTGTTTCCATTTCTCTGTTAGATGTTCTATCTGATCCTTCACTGTGTTTATCTTTTCTTTACATCTCTGAATGTAAATGAGACGTATCAGCATTTCTGTTACTACTTACACATCACGAATTACCCCAAAACTCACCAGATTAGAGCAACCATTTTATTTTGCAGACTGAATCTATCTTTCTGGAATTTGAATGGACCATGAAAAGAGAAGGTGAAGAGAAAAGTGGATGACTTGGGACTACTGTATAAGGTCTTGGGCTTTAACTGAGAAGAATTAAAAACGGGGTGACTTGATGGTGAGGGGGTGCAGTCATCCAGGGAGACCTGCTCACTCACTTGTCTAGGCTTGGCCAAAACCACACAGAGACCAGAACTGCCAACCACACGCCTGTGTGGTCTCCACCAAGTCACCCCTCTACTGTGCTCACCATTGTCCTTCTCTATTCCTGGTTCCCCATAGCTCCAATTCTGAGGTCATCTTCCACCACTTACACCCTCCCTGCTCCCAGCACCCCTGCTCTGCCCTCTCCTGTGCATACAGGGGGTGCGGCTACTTCCTGATAATCTGCACCCCAAGGTTTCCGCCACCACAGCATCAATCCACATCTGATGTCACACGTGGTAGAGCTGAGAGCCACATAGCAGGTCCCTCACAGTGACTGTAAAGTTATCTTCTGCACATGCTGCCACATGCCACAATAAGTGTGGTCCACTGATTAAAACAGAAAGAGGAAGACTAAAGAAATAAAGAGTGACTAACAGATCCAGCTGTTGCCACCTCTGGAGCTTGGCAGAGGTTCCCTGGAGCACCATGTTGGGGAGGATTCCGAGACTCCATCCAGTGTGGGGCTGGAGCTCCCTGCCTCGCTGATGCTACTTGCTGTGAGCTGGGGAGGAGAACTGGCTATCTGAGCAGCAGGCCAAGGGCAAGAGTCTGTCAGAGCACCAGACTGAAATGGACAGTACTGAGATTTAGCCCCAAAGAAAGGGCTGGGGTATCCCACGCAAATCCCCAAAGTTCTGCGAACAATGGTTTTGCTCATGTGTGTTAGGAAATGTATGATTTAATGTTTGCCTTTTGCTCCTTTTATATTGTTAATTAGTGTCCTTTACTTGTCTATCTATAGTTGGTTTTTAGAGCTACTTCTGATACAAAGAGCTCTTAAAAAGAGTATCTGACCCAAAACTTTTCAATCTATGACTCTATATTAGATATATATATACAAATATGAATATAGATATATGTCAAAGAAAGAGGAAGAGGAAGAAGAAAAGGGGAAGGGAGAAAAGGGAGAGGAAGAAGAGAAGGAGAAGGAAATGAGGAGAGGAGAAGAGGTGCTTCTGGGACCTGTAGCTGAAAGATCACTGTGAGAGCCCAAGGATGTTAACTCATGGTGATATCCAGGCCCAAAATTGGTTTTGAAAACATCTCTCAAGGAGTTATGAAGACTTCCAATCAGAGTCCGCGGTGCTAATGTCCATGCTCTGGTCATGCAGGTTCCATTGCTGTGGCCAGGAGAACAGTGGTTACCTCAGACAAACATGAGGTGACCGGTCCTCCTGGAATAGTTCACTATGGAAACTTTCCAACAGATTTCTCAAAGTGTTTCTCGAGGACTCAGCTGCCAGCACATGGAAGGTGCCTCAAAGAGACAAAAAAAGTCTTTCTAGTAAGAAGACAAAGAGGAGTTTGCTTCCTGGTTAAACCTAGTAATAAGAGCCAAAGCTCAGGAGTACTTGCTGAGGGGCAGACTCTAGGCATTGTCTGACAGGCACTTTGCAGGATGAGCAGACTTCAACATGGAAAGGTCAAGTAATTTGCCCAGTGTCACACAGTTCATTAAGAACGGAACGGGGATCCAGAACCCGGCCCCCAAATAGTCACTTCTGTCTAGCTGGTTGCATGGATTGTTTCAGGTAAGTACTGCAAATACCTGCAACTGGACAAAAGCAAAAGATTGGGGATGACACAGTAGAAGAAGATGTTTAGGTTAAGAAAGTAAAGAGAGGTTATAAAAATAGTACCCTCTGAAGAAGGCTGTGGGGGCTGGGGATTTAGCTCAGTGATTAGAGTGCTTGCCTTGTAAGCACAAGGGCCTGAGTTCGATCCCCAGCACCCAAAAAAAAAAAAAAAAAACCATTAGAAGGCTGAGATGTGTATTTAGAAAACAGTCAAAAGCAGAATGTGATCAGGAGTAAAAGGATAGCTTACGGGTTTGGATCAGAAGGTTCTAGAAAATTCTATAAGGTTTTTATATGTTCCAAGTTTATATGTTGGAACGAGGCTGCTGCTGAACCACTCTACATGTTTGTTGTTGCAAGCTCAATACATACAAAGGAACAGTTTCAAAGAAAAGCAACACAGGACTAAAATTGTTCTTTAATTCCATCTTGGTGGAACTGACATGTATTCAACTTGTTCAACAACTTCAGAGGAAGAAGGTCTGACCTAGAGAGCTGAAGGTCAACCAAAAGTCAAATAATAGAGTGTGTCCCTGTGGAAACAACACACGATTCCCACACTGGAGAATTATACTTGCTTTGATTCTAATTTGATTTCAGTGGACCTGTGTATAGACCAAACATGCATCTCTTCCCAAAAACTTTAGCCTATTAATTTTAAATCTTTCCTGTCCATGAAGTATCTTAGAATTTCATGTAAATGTTATTTTTCTGCAAGACCCCAGATGCAGTACTCTATTTTTAAATTTAAGTTCAGTTTTTTCTGAATGCAAAATGAAATGTATGATATTTCTTTAAAGTAAAATAAATATAAAACAGTTATAATACATAATTAATGTATAATATACAACGTATAATCTATAATTTAAACTGTCATACACCATATTTATGGAATGAAAAGGGCAAAGAAGAACAGATAATCACCCATCACCCTGCCACACACTAAGTAGTGTTTGAGAAGAACTCCATCACGAAATCAGTCCACCTACCCCACGCAGCCCTGCTCAGAGCCGGCAGGCTGCAAGGAACTTAGGATGAAGCCCCTGCCATGCCAGTTTCCCACCCCAACTCGAGGATCTCCACGTGGTGCCCCCCCAACCCGCTGTTCACCCCACAGAGAGCTTGCAAAAGGAGGCAGCCGTGGGGGAGCACGCGACTGTTGGTCTGCAGCTCTGCAGGACCGTGCTGCAGTGGACCTCGGCCCCAGGGCCTGCCCTCCCTGGATCCTGCCTTCCACCCACCTGTCAGAGCATGGGGTCCAAGCTGCCCCTCACGCTGCCTTTCCCCTTCTCAGCGTGCAGTCCTGCTGTGCAGACAGCCGTGAGCTACCACGCCAGACACCCACTGGAAGAACAGAAAGAGGAACCTAGGAGACTTGAAGCTTCCCTGCATCCTCTGAAGTTCAAATTATTTGTGAGTTAAATCCTGCGTGGGTAGAGTTTGCCCTCTACCCTTGGGTTCCTCAGAAGGGCTCACAGCCGCCCTCTGACATCACCGCTCCTGCATGATCCCTGCTCCTTCTCGACGAGGTCAAGGTCCTGATCCTCTTTGGGTCCTGCTATTGAACACCTGTGAGCTGCCTGCTGTTGAACAAATATGCAATCAACTTTAAGGGTGAAGCCGGACTAAAGAGAAAAGCAGAACCTTCTGCCCCTCCCTCAACACAGCCTTGGAGCCGGAAACCCTTACATACTCTGCTGACCACAGGCACAAGGAAAGCCTTGTCTGCCTCGCAAAAGAGGGAGCGGGTCAGGAAGAGGAGGAGGGATAGACAGAAGGACTCAGGACCTTCAGCAGTCTCACCAGTAACAAGAGGAAGAAGGATACAACGTGTGATCAAAACCACAGAAAATGTTTAAACGTATATATTAATTCATTACAGTAAAAGACACATTGCCATTATTCTCCCTTCAAGTACTCTCCCTTGCTTCAAACACACTTAGCCCATCATTCTTGCCACTTTTTGAAGCACCTCTGGAAGCCCTCTTTCGTGAGTTGTGCTCTTGTGGCTTCGTGGATGTCCTCAGTTGATTCAAAACATTTACCTTCCATGATGGTGTTGACTTTGGGGAAGAGCCAGCAGTCACATGGTGCCAGATCCGGTGAAGAAGGTGGGTGAGGACACCATCGTGTTTTCACAAGCTGCCTTTCCACTGGATGACGCTGGGTATTTTTTGTCACACCTCATTAAGATATGAAATGGGACCTCTGGAACTGCTTCCGAACGCGGCAAGAACAATGGGGTAAGTGTGTTTGAAGGGAGGGGATGTATTTTGAGGGAGATTGACGGCAATATATCTTTTACTGTAATAAATTTTATTTTTAATTTAAACTTTCACCAAAATTTTTGATCACACCTTCTAACACTCCCCAACTCCTGGTTGCTTGAGCTCACTGGTCTGAGCACTCAAGCCTGTGACTGGCTGTGACTTCCCCTCCTCGGGAGATGAGACGAATAGGTGACCAGGGGACCCTGCTCCTGTGTTTCCAGCCAGTCCGCTGCCCTTTGTCCTGAGGAATATCGATCCTGTTGTGGTCCTCGGCCGGCTCTGCTGGGGTCTGCATCAGTCATCAAAGACATTACTGCACTGAGGCCCAAAATTCACAGCCTAATCTTCTCGTCTCACACCGTGCCTGGTTATGATATCCACAAATCAAGCCATAAATAATATCCCAATTCTGGCAAAAAAAAATATTTTCCAATTTAACTTTCCTCCATTATTAAAACCTCAAGGAGAAATTAAAGTTACAGGTCACGCGACTATGATTTAAGACCTAGAATCCAAATTATTTTCTCCTCGCTGCTTTACTCTGATGGTCCGCCAGAGAAGCCCTCTAGGATCAGCTTGACCTGCTTCCACCGAAAGCCCACAATTTGCTTCACTCAGGCCTGTTCTTCCTCCAGCCCCCCAAGCTCACAGCCTTAATGAGACAGGGCAGCAAGGTGAGGGACTCTGCCACACTGTGCCACCTTCATCACTGTACACAGAACCAATCTTCAAGCCCTCGTTTGAATTAGCCCTGTTCACGGGACCAATCAGAAGAGACCTTTTTCAAACCTTCATTTGGGAACAGCCAATCAAAAAACACTTTCCCGATCCTGTATTTACATACAGCGGGAAGCCAAGTGAGCTTTTCAATAGGACAGTTTACACGTGGTTGATGCGAGTGAGTGTCTGACAGGACGACTGTCCAGTGACTTACCTACATGAACGGGAGATAACCCGAGAATTTGGATGAAAAGACCCTTTTCCTTTATCCTCAGGGCCACCACAAGCCCTTTCACTGGCCCACTCTCACTCTGCAGAGCATACTTCTTTGCCACCTTCAATAAATGTGCACTTTCACTGCCTTTCTGTGTCCAGCTCCGTTCAGGGTACCAACAACCTGGAAAGATGCCCCGTGGCACCCTCCACCCGGAAACTCTAGCACATCACTAAACCCGCGGATACCCGTCCAGCTTAGGAAAAACTCATTTCGGAAGCTCTTCTCCCGACCAGCCAGTTGATTCTCAGATCCCGTACCCAGGAGTCCCGTTCACGCAAGTGGCATAAATATTGCCTTAGCGAACCCTGAACACGTGCTCTGTGGAGGTGTGAGGGGTTAGGTTCCCAGAGTCTCTAGTCACATCTGCATGGGCGGATTAATACGTGGCCTCATTTCATCTGTGCTTCTGTTTGAATACACCTTGTTCAATATATATTTTTGGCTCAATAATATTGAACTTGTGGCCAACAGTGCTAAAATTCATGTCCGAATGTGGCTGATTTCACACATGTGTTCTCTCGGGCAGACACACTACAGCCTTTGTATACTTTGAAATGCCACACAGCACTTCAGCACTATACTGAGGCTAATTTACACAGTGAAACCACACCCAAAAAGTGTGTAAAAAAAAAAACACCTCAGACTGCCCTGACTACAGAAGAGATCCCTGCGCAATGAGGCAAACTGAGGCAAGTGTAGTGCATCTTCTGGCATCTGGGCACCTGAGGTGCGATGTTTGCCTCATCCTGGACAGGTGAGCCCCTGCCCCTGCAGCCAGGGAGGTACCATATCTTTGAAGTCTTCTTATTAACCCTACAGAACACACACTGTTGCCAGGAAACTGCCAGGCAAGTGACATGTGAGGGACAAAGTACTCCAGGGAGCCCTTGACCCTGGCTGGACTGCAGAGCTCAGGGTCAGCGGCAGATCCCTGGAGATCCACCCGTGTCAGCTGCCCCTGCAGACTCCAGCCTGTGTCTCCTGCCTCAAAACAGCACCATGAGGGCATCTGTGGGTGCCCTAAACCCTGCAACCTGCTCCCCTTCCAGACTGGAAAGCAAAGCATGGTGCTCACTAGTGTGCAAGATTTGAGGCAGATGCCTATCTTCACCCTGTTTCTCCTCGAAGAACTGCTGCAAAAGCTGGGGGAGCAAGAGGGTTGGGGCGTTCGGGAGGGGCCGAGCTGCACTGGGGGAGAGGCCTGCGCTGCATCCCTCTTTAGAACAGAAAGGAAGGAGGCAGACACTGTACAGTTCACAGGTGAGTGAACAATGCCAGCAATCTCTGAGCCTCATGGCTGGGCTTAAAGGACACATCTCTGTGTCCACACATGGGTGTAGAATGAGGAGTCGCCAGCTTGAGCATGTCCCTGACGAGGGGCAGGGGGCTTATTCTCTGGTGGGACAAGCATGTCACTAAGACAAACCTTTTGATATATTAAATTTCTTAAAGCAAAACCAGTTTTGTTTTTAATAAAACTCTTAGGGTTTCTATGTGTCATTTTATGGAATTGCTTGTTGGCTTCAGCTCTCTCCTTCCGCTCTGCTCTTGGCGTTGGAGACAGGAGTGCAGCCAAAACGTGTAATGTTGCAGCCAATGTCTTTTCTCCCAGGGCAGAACAGTCCTTTCTTAAGATTCCTGAGGAACTGTTTTTTGGCTTGCACCCCCGCATTTCCTGCTGTTCTCTGGTTGTTTTTGTGCATGTTTCTTTTGTCACGATGACGTCTAACTGCCATGTATAGTATGTTCAGAGTTAAATAGTTCCTCACTGTAAACAACCTGTAACTGCCCAGAGCAATGCTTGTAAATCAACTAATATTTATAAGATCAAAGTAAATAGCCAGGAAGGACCACCGGGGTTCATCTCAGCTGGGCCAAGTTATGTCAATTTATCTGCGATCACTCATTGCATCATTTCTGCTATCAACTGATTTCAGTAACCCAACTGTTGGGTTTCAGTAACCCAACCACTGGAGGTGGTTGATTTTTATCTCAGAATAGATAAAAAGGATGGAAGAACTTATCACACAGTAAGTCAGCTCTCTTTGGGGGTTGAGATTTTAAAAAAAGGAGAGAAACCCAAAGGAAATTCTACAAGATCTGCACTGTTTCTAAGAATGCTGTGAGCATGGATGCTGAGGAAGAAATGATGTTTGGTAAACAAAATAAAATTATAAGGCAGGCATTGGTCTTGCAGTCAGAATAGGTGCAGTGTTAGAACTTTCATGCGGTTTCTAAAGGACACACGGACACGGGGAGAAGAGGGTTTGGGAAGGAGGAAAGTGGGGACCCTAAAGGACGGGCTTGGGCTTCGCAAAGGGACAGGGAGATGTATCCATCCTAACTGTCCCTAAAGATCGGAAGAAGTCTCAGCCCCAAAACCACACACAGAGGGAAACGGAAGACGATGGAGGTGTGAGGGGTGACCACTGTGGAGGGTCCAACAGCCGGGAATGGAAGGGTGGCACTGACCTCACCTCAACACGGTTCCACACTCAGTGAGGTTGGGGCGCATCCATGTAAGCCATGCCAGGTGGGTCTGGGGGTCAGGATAGAACCTTTAAATGTCCTCAGGTAGGTCTTGTGGTTACAGAAACTGCATAAAAAGCTTCCTTGGCATGTGCTCCGAGGGTGGGCTGAGATGGGTGAAGGTCAAGGGCTCCAAGTCAAGGTCACAGGATGCAGAAAGGGATGCCCTGGGGCTAGGAGCACCCAGCATCAGCACAGCATGCAGAACTTTGTGCATTCCCGTGAAGCCCCAGGAAGGCTGGCAGGTTTTAGCACGTTATGTATTTGCAAAAATGTATGGGAATGTAGACTGGTCCAACCACTGTGGAAATCAGTGCGGAGATTCCTCAGAAAACTACAACTAGAGGTTCCATTTGACCCGGCTATTCCTCTGCTTGGTATCTTCCCAGAAGAATTAAAATCATCATATCACAGTGATATATGCACAGCCATGTTCATAGCAGCACAATTTGTAATAGCTAAGTCTTGGAAACAACCTAAATGCCCAATAGCTGATGAATGGCTAAAGAAGATGTGGTTTTTCTACACAATGGAGTACTACACCGCCATAAAAAAGGATAAACTAGAGTCATTTGTATGTAAATGGATGTTCCTTGAGAACATACTATTAAGTGAGATAAATCAGACACTTATCAGTACACATTGAATTGTTTCTCTGATAGGAGAAACCATAAGTGTAAATAAGGACAAAGGGGTATAGTAGATATTATGTTTAAAAAAAAAAGAGTATTCAGAAGAGAGGAGAACTAGATAGGGAAAAGGGGGATAAAAGAAAAGTAAGATGAAAGGGAAAAAATGGAAAAGTGTAAATAAACTTGTTGCAAATAGAGAGGGGTGGATGAATGGAAGGGAGGGGAGGGGAAGAGGGGGGAAAGCCAAGATATATCATGTACAGGTACAAAATAACCATGTTGATTATGATCATTATGTATATAATGTACCAATACATGTCCTTGGTAAAAATAAAAAAATTTTTAAAAAAAAGTATCACCAGAAATCCCTTATGCTACTCTGTAAGTGAAGGAAGTCTATGATGCGTGCTATTTGATTTGAGATAGACATATACAGTAGTTCTGTTTTTCAATACAAGGATGCTCTTCCATTGCTAGTGATGCTTTGAAAGTTGACATCTAATAATGGTTTCTTTGTCACTGAGTGTAAGAACGGGGCATAAAGCCCTTTTGCAAGTGAAGTGTCTTCTTGCAAATCTGGGGACTCTCTTAACTTGAAAGTGCTCAATGACACCAAGACACAGATGTAGCACCAGCCAGGGGGACCACAGCGGTATTTCTGATTGTGCCAGGAATGCTAAGGTAGCTGTTTTATCTTTTCTACATCAAAGCTTTTATTTTTCTGAGGTCTCTTATTTGCTTTTCTTTTCCAAGTTTTTGCTGATTTTTCTTTGATCTACCCACAAACTGGCAGATTCAATGACTTCACATTCATCTCCCTACCTACCTCCTGAGTCACTACCAAGGGCAGAATTTCTTACAGAACCAAACAGGAAATGTCTTATACAACTGGGGCCTTGGGCAGCCTCAAGCGGGGAGCAGACCCAAGGTTTCTTGGAGAAGAGGGATTGTTCCCAGGGCTTCCAAGTTAAACAGACATATTATGGGGAGTCACTGAGATAGGAGATCTGGGTGTGGCAAACCTGCCCGGGGAAGTAGGTGCTACCTGTTAATTGCAAGATCCCAGACACAGGAGCAGAAGAGTTCCCAAAGCCCTGCACGTAGACTTCTCAGGGAACTCGAGCAGGTTTTCAATAGAATGTCCTCGACCTGACACCAGCCTGAGACATGGGATCCCAGCACTGCCTCTCAGGACCCATACACAGAAGTACTCATAGGTTTGCTCAAGATTTGGATAGTATAAAAGGACATAGATGCCAAGAAAAGCTCGCTATTTTGGCTTTCTTCATGAAGCCCTGCTTTCTCCAGGGTGTTCTTTTATCTTGTTTTCTCCTCTTTCACTCTTCCCAAGCTCACCTTACAGTTTCTCCATCACGCTTCCTTTTTACTTTTTCAAATAACTTTTGCTGCTGATTTTTGCTCATTTCATTCAATTCTTTCTTTGAGAGGAGAAGAACCTGGACTCTAACCCAGAAGGAGAGGTGAGCAACCCAAAACCTGTAACGTGTATTCGGCAAGCCACTTTTAGAAAGAGCTACCTGGTAATAGTCAGGTGACCCTGCAGAGAGCCCTCAAGTTACAAACCTGGGTTGGTCACAGGGTCCCCAGCATGGCGGCTGTCCACTGGAAAACAGTGACCAGCTGGTCTGAAAGGGTGACTCAAGTGGGCACCAAGGCCACGAGGATGTCCCAGCGAGACCATCTCCAACAGGAATGGTGTAGAGAAACGGAGCGACCTAACAGACATCTGATACTCCTTGAATCGGTGAAGCAGGTAGTATCTGTAATAACGGTAAATGTTGTATTTTTTTTTCCTGTGCTGAGAATTGAACCCAGGGCCACGCAAGTGCTCTGTCACTGCCCAAAAGAGAATTCTTGATGGAAGCGTGTGCTGTTATCTAAGGACTTAATTTTTATCTAAAGGCGAAAACTCATACTAATCTTTCAGGGCTACCCGTGGACTCCCGCTTACAGTTGCTCACTGTGTCGCCAGGTTCATTTCCAGTCCTTCTGCAGTAACACAGACCTGCAGTTTGTCACATGGCTGTGCCAGTCGCCACTGACAGCGGCCTCTCTTTCAAGCGCAGCAGAGGCGGCCAGGCAAGACTGCTTCTGCACCAACCTGAGAGGCCTGCCAGGCTGAAAGCATCAGGAAAATTACTATGAAATCCTGTTCCTGAGTAGGAAGCTGCTGGGTAACAGATGGAAAGACTGTCCACATTGCTCATTTGTCACCATGTTCCTGAGTGTCCCACAAGGGATGTCAGCTCCAGAGAGTTAGTGATGGATCAATATGCAAACTGTATTGGCTGAAACTCATCTGAGAATCACGGAGATGGAAGGTGGGAGTGTAGTTTTTCCTGTGCCTGTTTTTGAATCATTGCACTCTCAGAAGGAGCCTTTCTAGGAATTGGAGAATTGGAACAACAGCTTTCTCAGAAAGCCTGTTATATACGGACAGATGTTCAGTGGTGCACGCTGGCATTGACAACACCTGGGGCTTAGAAAACAATTTCCCAAAGTGAACTTTAACATGCTGCACATTTTCGATTAAAGGAAATTGGAATGGCTTCTAAAGTGCCTAATAATAAACATCTCTTCAACTGTCCCTTACTTATCCTGTACGCTACACCCCAAGCTATTTGACTTAAAAAAAAAAAAATCCTTGCAAAAATGAAAAAGAAGGAGCAGGAGGAGAAATGCAAAATCTAAAATTTCATTAACCCAGGAAAAAATTAAGCACCAGAGAACAGTCAGGCTTTCAGACAAGCAAGCTGCTGTCTGGTCATCAAGCCCATTCGTTTCCTCTATGGAAACTACAAGTCTAAATTGCTTATAGCGCCCCCACTTCCTTCACGCTTATGAAGAGTTTCACCCACGAGCTCCTCTTTAACCAATATACATGCTTTTCTTGTTGTGAATTTTTCTATTGGCAACTTATTTCAGCAGACGCAGTTATCAAAACTTCAGAGGGATTATTTGAACTTGCCTACACAACCAGGGCACAGATCTTCCAGGAGAAGCAGAAAAGAACCACCACCAGTCAAGGCATTTTCCAAATGGCCAAAGACTCTGTCCCTTAAGCTACTCTTCCGGAGTATTCAACTGAGATCCACACATTAGCTTTCCTTCTGCAGTGAGAGCAGCTACTGAAATCAAGACACTCACTCTTTCCACAGACGGGAAGACAGCTCCACAACATCTCATGAACATAATTTGGGGTGGGGAGGGAGGGCGTTATGTTTGGAAGAGCCTGCTGTGGTTCAGACCATAGTAGTTGCTATTTATTGAGGTCTTTCTACGTGTCAGACTCTAAGTCATGCTCACATATAAGCCCATCAGGTACTAAAGACAACCCCGAGATTAAGATGTTTTTAGTATTATTGCATGGGAAACTGAGGCACAGGGAGATAAATGTGCAAACCAAGATCAGAGCCTAGTCAGTGGATGCTAGTGCCTGCCCATGAAGTGATACAGTCCATCTAGTCTCTGTGCTTCTTGACCGTTTCCCATCAGTCTCTCGGGTAAGTGCCTCTGGCTGCATGGTAGGAAGGACTTCATGGGGAGGTCAGTCATGTTAGCAGCGACAAAATTCTGTCACTCCATCTAGTTTGCATTGTGGTTGTACATGATGCCTGGTGACCCTGAATAGGTCATAGATTTGGTCACAGATCACAAGTGGGCTTTCCGCTCTCTAGAACTTCATGTACCAAGACAGATGCACATTCAACATTTGTAGAGACAGATAAGGCTTCTCCAAACACATACGTGTACTTAAAGAAGCACAAGTACCATGACCCTCATGCACGGACTACCCCAGAAACACTTTTCAAAGCAAAATGTCAGCCAGGTTCTGAAAATGACAGATGCCCTCCAAGTTCCCACAGTCAGCATTTTCTAAGCCTTACTGAACACAGAACATTTTGAAATAATAAGGCATTGACGCAAGGCTGAGAGATTATGAGATATTTTATACATTGAGCATAAAGTGCAAAGCAAAGAGGGTCTGACAGATGAAATGATTAGTCCAAGGAAAGCTGGAAAACAACTTATAAAGTTTTTTTGTGTAACTATATTTAAAAATTAGATTAATTAAATTTTATTCTTGTTAGAATTAAAAAATATTACAACTATATGTTGAAATTGTGTAAGAAATGTACCAGAACCCAGAGAGCTATATGAAGAAAACAGTCTGTCAAGAAGTGGGTGGACAGAAATCAAGCTATGTGTGAGTGACGAGACCCCCTGTATTAAATCCTGGCACTTTCGATGATGGCGGACCATTCTGTAAAGGAAGATTATCTAAAAGTAAGAGCACTATATAAATGAAGTTTAAGCTGTTTCATTTTACTTTAATCTCAAATACGTTTCAGAGGAATCATATAATCACCATTGTTAGTTTGCCTCTGGAAGAACTCAGACAAGTGCCTGAAGGGTAAGAGTGTCCCAGGAACTGTGCTTGGAAAGGAGGAATTGTGTGGAGAAAAGAGATGAAGAAGGGATGAAGAGGAACTTGTGTTTTGTGCTTACGAGTAGAATTCATTGGGTTTATGAAGCTGTTTTGTATCAGAAGAGAAAGAGCAGGAGTTGGGCTGCTCTCTCGCAAGGTAGGGTGGTGGTGAATCTCTCCCAAGGACACCAAGGACTGGGGGAGAAATATTTGTAGGCAAGAGAAATCAAAGTCAGTCCAATATTGCATATTCTAATTTTGAGATGTTGTCTTGACATCAGGATCCTGGAAACAAAAGTCACCTAAATCATAGGCCCATTAATTTGGAATTTTTAAGGGTATGAATTGTAGTTAAAGTCACAGAGATGGTTGAAGTCTATTAGGGCAGAAAGAAGAGAGAAAAAACTATAAGAGGGAAAGAACAGAGCCCTAAGAATCATGGACTTCTACAATGCAGAGGAGAAAAGGCACAAACAAAAGAAAATAACAATGTTGTCAGTGTCTTAGTCACGTTTGCCTCACTGAGACAAAATACCTGCCACCCATAATTTAAAGGACTTTTATATTGGCTCATGGTTTTTAGGGGATCCAGTCCATAGTTGAATGACTGCAAATCAGGAAGGACATGGTGGAGGGGTCTGGTGGAAGAAAGCTGCTCACATCATGGTGACCAGGAAGCAGAGAGAGAAAAGAGGATCCAGGAAGGGAGATAAATCCTCCATTCCAAGCCCCCAGTGACCCCTCTCCAACTAGGCCCAAGCTCCTAACACTACGTTCATTTCTGAACTCTTCAGTGAATCAATCTACTGAGTATGGCACCCTATGATCCAATTACCTTCCAAAAGCCCAAAGGCTGAATAGATGAGCATTTGGGGAACACTCTAGATCTAAACCATAACAGCCAGTGGGTAAGCAGCGAGGTGGGGGACAGCGGGATGATAGAAGTCAAGAGCTGTGGAAAGAGCTGTGCTTGGAGATAGCAGTTCAGGACAGTGGTTCCTTCAGAGTCAGAGGAGGTCGTGTTCAGGGCCCGTACAGATGCCAAGACCTAAGGATTCTCAAGTCCCTCACATAAAATGTACTGCATATAAACAACGCACAGCTCCTCGCATACTTTAAATTGTCTCTAAAGTACTTTCAGTGCCTGATGCAATGTGAATAGTTGCTACACTATATTTTTTAGAAGTATACTGTACGTGTTCAGTACAGATACAATTTTTTCTGAATGTTTTGATGGGTGGCTGTTTGAATCCGCAGATGTGCAGTCTGCAGATACAAACGGCCACCTGTAAATGCCACGAGGCTGAGGTAGAGAAGGCCAGAGGAGCACCTATTTGCAATAAAAGCAGTCGCCAGTGACCTTATCCTCGGTAACTTCAGAGACACGAGGTGGCCTAGCAGGACATGGCGATTAAGAAAGAGTGTTAGGAGACATGAGTCACGCTTAATGAGCTCAGCTGTTCGGAAGTGGCGATGAATGATGCCTTCTCATCCTCACTTCAAAGTGATGAGAAGGGGGTAGGCGGCAGCCCCCACACTGGACGTGGTGCCCAGATGCCCAGAAAGTTCTCTGAGGAACAAGGGGTGAGGGAAGCCTGTTTACAATGGAACTGTAGATGCTCATTCGGCTTCCCAGCCCTAGTTAATTCCCACTGTCTTTCAGAGTTTGTCTTTAGTGAGGCCCTCAGGTCCTCTCCAGGCTTGTGACTTTTGAACACTGTTTCTCTTT